>CABHPP010118583.1:0-26685 GCA_902168425.1 Peromyscus attwateri
ACACACACACACACACACACACACACACACACACACACACACAGAGTGAGGATTTGGTGGCAGTCTAGAAGTATGGGAGTAATCTGAGTTGGAGGGCATACAGTCACAATGACTTTTGTCCTGCTTGGGCTGTAGCCCCTAGGTGAACGTCCTTACCTATCAGTGTCCCCATCAGTGTGTGTACATTCAGCTGGACCAGGACACTGAGGGTTAGGGACAGTGATGCAGTTGGAAGGTTTTCTGAGTGAGTGGGTTAAACGGCATGTTGGGCCAGAATCAGGGGTGTTTTGATTCCCTGAGTCATAGAAATGGTATTTGAAGCTGAGTTTCCTGGCTAAGGCATGTAATCCTAGCACTTGAGAGGCTGAGGCAGGAGGATCCTCAGTTCAATGTCATCTTGGGCTACATAAGGTGACCCATCTGCAACAAAACCAAACAAATGAAAAGCAGTGGTGTTTTCAGGCTTCTCTTGGGATGGTGCTCTCTCATCTCTTAGGACTTGAAGTCCAGACACAGACAGGAGAATCGTTCGAGGATGTTGTGGGAGGCTGATGCCCAGGTCTTCTTGTCCTAGATTTAGGTCCTCAGAGTTGTCTGCTGGCCTTAGAGAAGCCCTGGCCTGCCTGCTACTCCCTCACACAGCCCTGTGCCTGTGGGACCTGCCAAATCAGGTGGGTTGGGTTTGTTTTTTTTTTTTTTTTTTTTTTTTTTTGAGACAGGGATTCTCTGTGTAGCCCTGGCTGTCTTAGAACTCAGTCTGTAGACTAGGCTGGCCTCGAACTCACAGAGATCCGTCTGCCTCTGCCTCCCGAGTGCTGGGATTAAAGGCATGACCAGTGCCTGATCAGGTTCTTGAAAACTGTCCCAAGGTCCCTGGCTGCTCAGTAAACACAGACTCTCACTCGCAGTGTTTTCCCAGCCTGGGTCAACAGCCTTCCCGTGAGCCAATCTTCATTCTCTAGCTCCCCTTTATTTAAATATTTATTCTTTCAAAAAAGGTTAATTTGCTTTTGGGCTAAGGTAATATATCCACAGTGCAGTGTTGAAGTTGTGAGATGAGCTGTTTGAAGTGTCTTCATGCTTGGCCTGGCTGCAAGCTGCCCTCACCAGAGGCCACCTCAGCTCTTCACCTGTTCTTCCTCTGTCCCCTCTCTAAGTGGGGTGGGTGGGATGTACTGTTTACAGCGTTATACCTTACTACTTTAACTCACTGTATCTAGAAAATCTTCCTGTGTCAGTAGATGATAGTGCAGTGTTTTAAAACGAGGTGAGGTAGGGAGAGACGGCTCAACAGTCGAGCATCCGGGTTCAGTTCCCAGCACTCATCCTGGGCCATTTACACTGCTTACAACTCCAGGGTCACATGCTACAGATGTGCATTCCAGCATTCCAGCAGCACGCTCTCACACAAACTAAGTAAATGTAAAGGTTTTTAAAGTTGAGATGAAATTGGCCCAATAGAGACAGATACCCACTGCATCGTTCATCCCCAGTGCTGGGTAGTTGTCTGATGGTCCACTGGATAGCAGTGGTTCTCCACCTTCCTAATGCTGCGACCCTTAATACAGGTCCTCATGCTTGGTGACCCCAACCATAACATATTTCCATTGCTACTTCACAGTTGTAATTTTGCTACTGTTATGGATCGTAATGTAAATATCTGTTTTCAATGGTCTTAGGCGATCCCTGTGAGTTGTTTGACCCCCGAAAGGGTAGTCACCTACAAGCTGAGAAACGCCACTCTAGAACATTCTCATTGCCACCCCCCAAAAAAAAAGAACCCCAAACCAGGACATCTTAGACAGACTCATTGCCCACCCCCAAGTCCTGGTGACGGTTAATGTGATTCCTGTCTGTAAGAACCTGCCTGTCCCTGATATTTGATATTTCATAACAACAGGATTGTGTAACATGTGGCTTTGTTGGCTTGGTGCAGATTTTCAGATTTCTTTCATCTTGGAGTCTTATCATTACCAGGTCTTGCTGTACAGTCCGTGATGGCCTGGAACTCATGATCTTCACTCTTCAGCCTCCTGATCACTGTGTTTATGGGCAGGAACCACTGTAACTGGCTTACTTTATTCCTTTTTATGAGTGAATAGTATCCCATCATCCAGAGAGATCACATTCACCCATGAGTCAGTTTGTTGACCTTCCAGGTGTTTGTACTTTGGCTTAGGATGTAATATGCTCCTGAGTGTCTGTGGGCAGCTTGTGTGAGCTCTTTTTTAACTGCTTTTGGGTGACCTGAGTATGGAAATGGCTGGGCTGTGTGGGACTGTCAGTTCTGAGGAACTGCACACTGTTTCCACCAGGCAGCATGGTTTCTCCACCCAGCACTGGCCGTCTGTTTTCCACACCGTGCCAGCTCTTGATACTGTCTGTTGCTCGCTTTGAGTTGGTTTTTGTTGTTCAGTTGTTAGAAGCACCAGGATGGGTGTCAAGTGTTTCTTTATGGGGTTGTTTTAATGACTGATGATAGTTTGTGTCCTTTCTGGGGCATTTGTATGTCTTTGAGAAATATCAGTTGTCTTCTTGTTGTTTTATGGATGTTCTCTATCTTTATTTATATTAGTTTTAAGGTAAAATTTATTTTATTTTGTGTGTGTTTATATGAATGTGTTTGTATATGTGTGTTTATGTGTATGTGTGTTTATGTGCATGAGTATGTGTACAGGTGTTTATGTGTATGAGTATTTATGTGTATGTGTGTCTATATGTATGTGTGTTTGTGTATGTGTGTTTGCGTATGTGTTTGTGTATGCATATTTAGTGTATGAGTGTCTGTGTGTATGGGTGTTTATGTGTATGGATGTTTATGTGTACGTGTGTGTATGTACATTTATGTGTTTGAATCTGTGTATGGGTGTTTATACTCAGTGTCTATGTGTATTGGTGCTTATGTATCTGGATGTTTGTGTGTATGTGTGTTTGTGTATGTATATTTATGTGTATGAATCTGTGTATGTATGTGTGTGTATGTGTATGGGTGTTTATGAGTGTCTGTGTGTACTGGTGCTTATGGGTATGGGTGTGTGTTTATGTACATGTGTTGATGGGTTTTATTCTTTTGGACTCACTGTCTTCAGTTGGTATGTACTGCCTTTGCCCTGTTTGATTGCTGTAGCTTTGAAAAGTAAGTTTTTTTTTTTTTTTTTTTTTTTTGGTTTTTCGAGACAGGGTTTCTCTGTGTAGCTTTGCGCCTTTCCTGGAGCTCACTTGGTAGCCCAGGCTGGCCTCGAACTCACAGAGATCCGCCTGGCTCTGCCTCCCGAGTGCTGGGATTAAAGGCGTGCGCCACCAACGCCCGGCTGAAAAGTAAGTTTTGAGATGGTAGGTGAGAGGCTCTTTTCTTTTCTTCTTTTGTTTCTTTTTGTTGTGTTTTGTGTTTTCCCAAGCTGGCTTTGGCTGTTTGGGATCCCCGTAATTCCATATGAATTTTAGCAGGAAGGCACCATTCCTCTTCTGAGAGGCAGCTGGTTTAGGAAGAGGTTGTTTGACTTTGTGGGCTGTGTTAGAGAGTATTATCGTTTTCCTGTTACTAACTCAGACTGTTGATGGACATGGCTATCTTTCTGTTCGGTTGTCTTTGATTTCTCGAAAAAGTGGGTTGCTGTTTTTAGTGCGTGAGTGTTTTCTGGTTAAGTTTGCTTGTACGTGTTTTCCTCTTTGGTGTTAATATAGGTGTTCTTCTCCTTAATTTCATTCGTGGGCTGCTGTTGCTAGTGTGGAGCAGTACTGTGGAGTGTAGTTTGTTGTTACTCTGCGGTTTCACAGAGCCCATTCACTGGCCAGTCCGATGGCTTTGGTGTGGCTCCCTCAGATTTCTTTCTCATCTGTACGGCTCTTGTTTGACGAGAGCAGACAGTCTAGTCTTATTAGTAGAAAGGAGATGCTCCAGTCTCTCACCAGTGAGTGTGATGTCAGCTGTGGGTTCCATAGATGTCCTTTACATAAATGAAGGCGTTCCTTTAAATTTGTAGGCGGTTGAGTATTTCCATTAGGAGAAGTTTTGGAATTTGTCAAATGCCTTTTCTGTATTATTTCTGATTATACCACAGTCCCCCCCCCCCATTCTAATATGATGCATTATACTTGTTAATTTCTGTATATTGAGTGACATTCTTGTTCCTGGGATGAGTCCCTTGGCAGTGGTGCATAGTGCTTTCCATGCGGTGCTGCATTCAGTTTGCTGGTGTCCTGAGGATGCGGGCGGATGCAGGCATTGACAGCTGTATTTCCTTCACAGGACTGCTTCTGCTGTGTCTCACCACTTCAGCAATTGCACCTTCATTTCTTTTTCTTCAGAGTATCTCAGATTCCCTTGTCATGGTGTGTGTGCCTCGGCACTCATGTGGAGGTCAGAGGATAACCTTTGCCTTCCATTTCGTTTGAGACGGTCTCATCACTGCTGTGTAGTGTGACTGACTGGCCAGCTGGAGATGTAGAGGCTCTCCCATCTCCCCATAGGACATCTGGGAATACAGAGATGTGCTGCAGCATCCAGCTTTCTAGGGGTGCTGGGGATCTGAACTCAGGTCCTCACGTTTGCCCAGCAAACACTTTACCTCCTCCGCCATCTCCCCAGCCCCTCTAGATCTCCGCCAGCTGTCTGAGGAGACGCTTGATGATTTCAGTGTCTTACAGTTGAGTGAAATTGGTTTTGTGGCCTAACTAGTCACATCTCGGAGAATGTCCTGCCCACCCTCTGTCACTGCTGGGTGGCTGTTCTGGAGTTGTTAGGTCTAGTTGGTTTATAATCTTGTGTAAGTCTTCTGTTTCCTTGTTGACCTGTGTGGGTTTTCTGTCCATTACGGCCATTGGAGGACTGTGCATTTTCCCTCCGTCCTGTCAGTCTCCTGCAAGTGTTTGGGTCTTTGTTGGTAGGTGCACATCATGTTTGTGGTTGTATCTTCTTGATAATGGACTTGTCTGCCATTACATGAGAGTTTGTTTGGCCCCTGTGACAGTTTTTGGCTTCAAGTGTGTCTGAGCTGGTGTTAGTACAATGATTTCACTTGTTGGAGGTCACTTTTTGTATAGACTAGCTCTTCGCAGCATTTCGCTTTCAACCTGTTTGTATATTTGGATCAGGGAGGATTCTCTGCTAACTCAGACAGCACATCTTAGATCATGTGTTGTAACCTGTCCTGTCAGTCTCTACCTTTAATTGAAGAGTTTAACTTGTTTGTGTTCATGTGATTGTCTTACTTTTGGAGGGAGGGTTGCTGGAGAGATGTCCTAGTGCTTAAGAACACTTCCTGTTCTTGTAGAGGACCCAGGTTTGTCTCTAGCACCCACATGGCAGCCCCCGACTACTCTTAACTCCAGTTCCAGGAGATTGGATGCCCTCTTCTGGCCCGCAAGGCATCTGTGTGCACATGGTACACATAAACACACAAAGGCACACATATGTACACATAAATTGAAAACAAACAAACAAACAAAACTTTGAACAAGAACTCATTATGTAGCTGGTCTCTAAACCCATAATCCTCCTGCCTCCGCTGTCTAGACCTAGGTTACAGGTGTGTGCCATTGTGCCCAGCTTCAGTCTGCCTTTTGTTTTTATGTCTTACATTTTTTCATCACTCTATTCCTCCATTGCTCCTTTGTTTATATTAAATGGATATTTTTCTGCTATAGCATTTTGATTCATTTTTATTTATTTTATTACGAACTTTAAACTATTTTCTTGGTGTGCATTTTGTGGATCACAAAAAGTCTTACTTTACAACTGTCTAGTTTGACCGCCTGAATTGTTGGTGTAGTATGTGGGAAATACGCTGTCATTTTTCTTGTTACTGTCACCAAAGTATATGTCTTTGCATTATATGCTCATCATCATAGGTTAGTAGTTTGTCTGTGGAAACATATTTTAAACAAAGAGGTTATAGGCCAAAATTGTAGTACTTAGCTTTATACTTAGCCTCTGTATTTTCCTTTATTTATTTATTTGGTTATTTTACTTTATTGAGACAGGGTCTCACTATTTAGATTTGGCTGTCCTGGAACTTGCTCTGTAGACCAGTCTAGCCTTGAATTCTTGTCTTTGCCCCATGTGGAGTTCTTTCATCCAGCTTTGCACACTTACTGATTCCCTGAAGACCTTGTTCATCTTTTGGACTTATTTTTATGATCACACACAACACTGTGGCTGGGCCGGAGTATTCCCACCTCCTCTGGTGCTCTTGGCGCACTCAGTCTTCAGTGATGCCCCGGGTGACACCGACAGGCAGCATTTCTGTACAGGCACCAGGTGCCTGTGGACTATGCTCCACAGCAGAGGGAGACTGCTGACTTAAAAGACACCTGGGCTGGCGGGACGCTGGGCATTCAAGGGTAAGGCGCAGCAACCAAAGGCACACGTACTTTGAGAACTGCCCTGCTTGGCTGGATCCCTGTGTGGCATTGTGTAAGTTTATGTTTGTCCCAGTCTGTTTCCTCACCGTCTTTTCATAGATTGTTTATTGACCTTGGACTTTGCCAGTCTGCCAGGTGAGAAATAGCACCTCCATGTAGGCTTAATCTGCATCTGTTGTGTGAGGTTGAGTAACTTTTTTTTTTTATTAAATTTTTAAAAAATTTATTTTACATACCAACTCTAGTTTCCCCTCCTTCTTCTCATTCCCTCCCCTCCCCTTCTTTCTACCCACCCCACTCCACTCCTCAGAAAGGATAAGGCCTCCCATGGGAGTCAACAACGCATGGCAGATCAAGTTGAGGCAGGACTCCTTCCCCCTGCGTCAAGGTGAGAGGCATCCCAAGGTTGAGCATCTTAACAGAGCTTTGTTGATATCATCTCTCCGGAAGAAGAGTGGGGTCACTGCTTTGCTGCATTGGGTTTCTAGATTAATTTGGAAAGTACACGACAGTGTTGACTCTTTCCTTCCACAACTTCGGTTTCCCCATGTGTTCAATTCTAAATATACAAAGCTTAATTCCCATTGATGAAATCGCTTAAGCTTACACTGGGGGAATCTTTTCTTTTTATGTGTTCCTCTACATGAGACCCCCCACACACACACACACAAACACACTTACTTTGACCTGAGGTGGTTGTGTATATGGCCAGTGCTCTTACGGAATCCATCAGAACAGCGCTTCAGCTGGTTCCTGGAGTAATCACGGGGTTTCAGACTGGGATGCTGGAGGAGCGTCTGTCTGTCTTACTTTTGACACTTGCTCACGTCCTCTTGAGTCCTTAGCACTCTGTGACAGTCGTCAGCAGTGGTAGGCATGTGGGTGGCTCTGGGGCTGTCTCTGCCTGCTCCCGACTTTCATGGAAATATTTCATGTTTCCCATGAAGCCCAGCGCTAGGTTTTAAGTTGAAATATGTATTTCTTGTCACATTGGGAAAGCTCTTCTGTGTTCTTTATCAGGTTTTAAAGATGGTGAAGGGTGTGAGATTTTATCATATGCTATTTGGTGTCTCTGGTGATTCCAGCCATGCAGGGCGGTTGGAGGACAGCCTGGAGCTCAGCCTACAGTGTGTCTTGGAGGAGTGTGGAAGGCTGGGTGGAAGGTGGAGGCTGGAGCCACCATCTGCTGCTGCTGCTGCTGCTGTGGTACTGACAGAAACAGGGGAGCAGGAAGGAGCCCTGCTTCTCTCTCCTTACCTGTCAGTCATACGTCATTGCTTTGACAAGATTCCCAAGAAGAAGCTTGAGGGCCGGAAGACTCATTTTGCTTACAGTTCTAGAAAGATCAGTCCATTATGGTAGGCAGGTGTGGGCAGAGCAGCTCACATTCTGGTGGGCAGGAAATAGAATTGAATAGTACCTGGAAGAAGCCTGGGTAAGACCTAGCCCCTAAGGACACACCTCCAGGGACCACGTCCTGAACCAGCTTCTCCTTCCACAGCACCACCTCCCAACAGCTGGATTCTAATCTTGAATCCATCCATGGCTTGGCATCTGTTCCCTGTGATCTGGAAAAGCCCTTGAACGCACAAGTGTGTTCTACCTATCTATCTTCTGAGTGGTACTTATTTTAAAAAAAGTGGTTAGTGTCTGTGTGAGTGTGTGCGTGCTCACAGGCCACGCCACAACACACGTGTGGAGGTCAGAGGACAACTCTTGGGCATCAGTTGTGTTTTTTGTGTTTTCCTGGCACCTGGTGGGTTTGTTCAGGTCTCTGTACAAGCTGTCGACCAGCCCTCGTAGGCGCCTCTCAATCCAGTCAAAGTGACAGATCTGGTTCAAGATTAACCATTATATTTGGGTTTAACCATATATATTGGATTAACCATTATATATTGGGTTCTAGCAGACGCACAGAGTGGAATCTAGCAGAGTGGGTTTGGGGAGAAGAGCACATGGGCAAGTAACTATGTAAAGACCTGCCCCCTTTCGTGTGCTGTGTCTGCGTGTCCAGAGTGCTTTTCTGCAGGGGAATTCACTTCTTAGTATGGCAGGGTAAGTTGTGTTCTAAATGACAGGTGACGCTACTCGCCCAAATAAAGTTGTGCCTATTACGGTAGTCCGGCAGCTCTGTCTCTAGTGACGAGATAGAAAAGATGTCTTTGCAGAGCCCAGGGGTGCTGGCAGCGCTGCGGGGCCCCAGTTCCCTCCCACCCTCTGCAGTGAGCAGGGAGTGAGCTGGCTCCTGCTTTAGAGCTCATTGGAGGAACGAGCGGATGAGGTCTTTGCCGTACCTTAGCTTGCCTTTGCCTATAGGCAAGGCCATGGTGCTTGAGCCTATGTTCACCAGATGAATTACGGCATGGTGTGGTGTCTGTGGCACAGAGGAAATGATTTCTTGGAAAGGGAGTATTTTTCTTTTCTTTCTGGCTGGTGTCTTCTAGGGGAGCTGTAGTTTCTGTTTCTGTCTAGCACAATTCTATATTCTACCCGCTGGCCTGATGTTCTCATTATGGTGACCTTTTTCTAAGAAGTGCCCTGGTTTGTTTGTTGGGTGGCTTTGCATAAAATCTACCTGACCGATCGATGTCTGAGCTAGCTCCTCCAGTGTGTTTTCTATTTTAGACCCTTCAAAGCTGAACTTCTCTGGCATTTCACTGTTCCCTCAGGTCACCACGTGAGGCGGGCATGCAGAGGCAGGGTCTCTGTGGAGCCCAGTGAGGGCCTTCATTGGGTGCTCACGGAGTTTGTTTCCAGTGTGAAGTGCGGCTACTGTTTACTAACTGTGGGGTGTAGATCAGTGGTAGAGTTCTCAGCTCACGTGTGAGACCCTGGCTTATAGACCTCAGTACCAGGGGTGGGTGGAGTGGAGAAAGGAGCAATTCTTCAGATGAGTGAGCCTGATAGGTTGGGTGCAGGGGCCTGGTGGGGGGTGCCTGGTTGTGGGCCCCTTGCTCAGACACTACGCCATGGCTTTGGCCCTGTGCCCTGTAGGTGTGATCAGGGCGCAGCCTCCTTCGGGTGACTTGCTCTGCTCTGTTGGGGTTTTCATAGTTTTTCTCAAAGCTCTGAGAAAAGAGTTTGGAGATGTCTGTGGGCAGTGAGTTTTGAGGATTCTTATCCAAGCTCAACAGCCATGTCTTTCATCCTTTTGGGTTGCTTGTCACAGGATTTCTGGGACAGTTGTGTGTCATGCAATTAAGTTTGCTGGTAAGATGAGCAGAAACTGTCTTTAACAGTTCTTTATTGTTCCTGAGACCCAGGAGGCAGTAAAGGTCACCTCTTTGATCACGAAAGGCCACTTGAGTTAGCCTCAGCCAGCCTAGGGGAAGCCCGGTGTTTCTTGCTTCCTGAACTTTTGGATGAAAACTTGTTGCTGCTGCTGGGAACTGCCAGGGATTGACGCTCACCTTCTCTGTGTTCAAGGGAAGTTGTCCCTGTTTATAGAGGATATGAGACTGGGGGTTTCCATGAACAGCTCATGTGTTTGGGTCATAAGGAGCCAGAAAACCCAGTCAGGATTGATTCCAAGTTTGGATCCTTTTTTTCATTGTCAAGCTTTAGTTTTCCACAAACAGTATACTGCCCATTGTGAGTGCTTCCTGGGTGTGTGTGTGTGTGCGCGTGTGCGCGCACACGGAGGGGGTGGGTGTATAGGAGGCTGTTGTGTCCACTTCTTTTTAGATGATCCCTTTCTCCCTTGGTCTGTAGCAGTGTGGGCCACCGGTTACTCTGGTTCAGTCCTGTTTCTTCTGGTGACACAGGGATGCACTACTGCTAAACACCTGTCACAGACTCTAATGTTACTTTTTCTGTCGGCTGGTAATTAAAGCAGTGTTAGGATTTCTTTCATCTTCCCACATTTACTTGCTGGCTGGCTTGTGTTTTGTCAACTTGCCATAAGCTAGAGTTACCTGGGAAGCTCACTTGAGAAAATGGCTCCATCACACTGGCCTGGAGGCAAGCCTGTGGGTGTGTTCTTAGTTAATGACAGACGTCAGGCGGTCCAGCCCCGTGGTGGGAGGCGCCACCCCAGGGCTGGTGGTCCTGGGGTGTATAAGAAAGTAGACTGAGCAAGCCGTGGGGAGCAAGCCAGAAAGTAGTGTTCTTCCATGGTCTCTGCATCAGCCCCTGTCTCCAGGTTCCTGCCTGGATTTCTCTCAGCGCTGGACTATGATCTGAGAGCTTTAAGCAGAAATGAACTCTTTCCTCGCCATGTTACTTTTGGTCATGGTGTTTTATCACAGCAGTGAAAACTCTAAGACACTCGGGAAAGTGCGCGGTTCTTCCTCAGTGCAGTGATGGGTGACAACTTTAGGGGAATTGAGGAAGGCCGCCTGAAAGGGAAAGAAGGTAGAAGGATCTGGAATTCATTCATAGACTCTGATTGCCCCCCCCCCAGCCCCCAGTTATTTTGATAGGGTGTCAGGTTAAATGTATGCTCATTATGTAGCCCAGGTTAGCCTTGAGCTCAAGAATCTTCTGCTTGCTGTGCGCTAAGATTGCAGGTGTGTACCATGGCACCAGGCACGGCCTCCCCACCCCCACCCCCTTAAATACATGGTATTTCGTAGCCCAGGCTGACTCCTAACTCTGTATAGCTGAGAATGACCTCGGACTTTTGATTCTCTTGTCTCTACCTCCTGAGTGCTGTCCCTCCTGGTTTATGTGGTGCTGCAGATGGAACCCAGGGCTTTGTGGATGCCGGCAAGTGCTGTAGCCACTGAGCTACATTCCCAACCCAAGGCCTTAGAGTTCTTAGAGTGAGAGCTGGCCACCTATCTGACTGGGCTCTCCCTGCTCTCCCTCCCCCCACCCCCACCCCCACCCCCACATGCACACTCACCCCACTATAGTGGCAGCCAGAGCTTAGGACATTTTCCTGTGGTTCTTGTGACCTTGTGTTCTCAGTGTTTACCAAATACTTCAAATACTTTCCCCCAAATTTTGCCCTTCATTTCATACACTGCACATTCAGGCCATAAAAGGACCCATTGAGATAAATGTTAAAGTCCCACAAATCACAGTGTGTCTTAATGGTAGGTGTTTAGATTCAGATTTACGGAAGACTTGGAGTACTTTAATGATGGGTGGGACTCTCCTAAATTTTCCTCATTTTCCACTTGGTTTCTTGGGGATCACATCTCTGGAGAAGTTTGAACACCCTGATGCCTCTAACTTCGGTAGTGATGAAGTGACAGCTACTTCATGCACTGTCCCTTTATAAAGGGGAAGACTTTGATTGGAAGCCTTGGCTTTCTAGAATTTTCTACTGTGAAAAGGGTTCAGGGAAGTAGCAGATGACAGTCCAGGAGGGAGAGAAGATCACAAGGATGTGGAGTGGGGGCTGGGAGGGATGCACATCAGGGAAAGAGGGGAACAGAGGCACACAGCTGGGAAGCAGCTGGCATTTGTGCTAAGGGAAGAAGGGTCACTGGGATTTGGAGTCAGTGCGTTCCTGGGAGAGGAGCAATAGTGGGAATCGGACAGTGTTTATGGGACCCCAGCTGTGTGGTGAAATCTTACATATGTGATTAGAACTCAGATATCTGTCTTTATAAGACAAGAATGAAGAGCAGGGCAGTACACCTGGTGCTTATGAACACAGCATGAAGCTGGATTGCTGGATATCAGATTCTTGGTAGCAGGGGCACTTGCTGAGAGACTGTGGTGTGGCTCAGTGGTAGAGCACCTGCCTAGAATCCCCCAGTGAGGGGCTGGGGTGTGGCTCAGTGGTAGAGCACCTGCCTAGAATCCCCCATTGAGGGGCTGGGGTGTGGCTCAGTGGTAGAGCACCTGCCTAGTATGGAGATTACATCCTCAGCACTGCGAAATAAATAAGTAAGCAACAACAAACTTAGACCCCTTAGCACTGCCTCCTTGGGTAGATTACTTGGTTTCCTTAGGCTTGTGTATCCCTGGTAGTCCTGAAACTCGATCTGTAGATCAGGCTGGCCCAGCTGAGAGATTCCATCTTTGAGCTTGTGTGTCCTTCAGTGTTTTATCGTTGGCTATGAGGGCAGTTACCATCAAACCAGGCAGTGTCCTTGAATTTACAGAAAAGCACAGATGAGACAGTCCTTGCCTTAAATGGAAGCTCTGTGCAGCTTTGGAGAATGTGTGTCTGTCACATGTTGGCATCCGTTTGTTTGTAAAGTCTGGTTATGAAAAGATGGTGGTTTCCATACATATAAAGTATCCTGAGTCATGGATTGAAATTAGTGCCTAACATAACATCTACCTGAATCTTTTTCAAAGATTTCTGCTTTGTCATGTCTTAACATGAAGGCCATGCGTTCACTGCAGTAATTCATGGCAACACAGTAGTTAGCAGGTACAGCAGTACTCATTCTAAACACTCTGCTGTGTCTGTGCCCTTCGAGAAATTTCTGTATTGGAGTGAAATTAGCGTTTGATTTTGCAGGAATCTTAGGAAGGGGGCCCACGTATGCGCACACTGTAGAGTGTCCGTGAGTGCTGTGTGTGGAAGAGACTGGAGAGCAAGAACTGTGCTCACTTGCTGTTCATTGTCTCCACTCAAATCTAGAGTCGCATTGACGGTACTGGCTGCTCTTCCAGATGACCTGGGTTCGGCAGCCATGCTGGCAGCTCACAACTGCCTGTAATTCCAGCTCCAGGAGATCCTGTGCTCTTGTCTGGATTCTTTGAGTCGTGTGTGTGTGTGTGTGTGTGTGTTGCTCCTGACTTTACTTCAGGTGCTTGTAGAGGCCAGAAGAGGCAGTTGGATCTGGAGTTGGAGTTATAGACAGCTGTGAACCACCTGACCAGGGTGCTGGGAATCACACTTGGGTCCTCTGGAAGAGCACCAAGTGTATTTGACCATGGAGCCGTATCTCCAGCCTTTAAAAAAAAAAAAATTTCAAATATTCATGATAGTATCACATTCAAGGTCTTTGAACTTTTATGTATATATGTGACAATACAAAAAAGAAAATATGAATTGAGTACTTTTCGTTGTTTACCACTTCTTCCATTAACATAGGCTTGAAATGTCAGAGTTCCGCTTACAAGATGGACTGCACATTGTTTAGTATGTGTTGCGTTCTGTCTGGTTTGGGGTATGAATATTCACTGTCTTGAGGTGTTTAAACTTGAGGGGAGCACTCTGCCTGCTGACTGAGCATGAGGACCTACGCCTGGACCCAGCATCCGCATGAAAAGGCTGGGCAGGCAGCATGCACTTGTAACCCCAGTGCTGGGGAGGCTGAGCAGGGCAGATCCTGGGGCTCACTAGCCAGCCAGCCTAGCCCAAATGGCAAGCTCTAGGTTCAGTGAGAGATTCCATCTCAAAGCAGCAAAGTGGAGAATGGACTGATGATGCCCACGTCAGTCTCTGGCAACATGTAAGCATGCATGTGCATGCGTGTGCTTGCACACATACACACACACACACACACACACACACACACACACACACACACTCTACAGATACATACCTAGGTGGGCGCACGAGCCTCAGGGGCATGTCAGTGTGTGCAGCATTTGTTGTGGAGCTCTGTTCATATCTGGACATCTCTGGATAACTTGGGAAGGATGACCGCGTATCTCTCTGGTTCTGCATGTTCTTGTTGCTTCCCAGGGCATAGATGTCTCAATTTCCTCCTCACTGCAGCCGTGAACTCTTCCTTTCTAGTCTTCTATTTCGAGCCTTAGCTTGACTATTAATAGAGCATTTCCACTGTTGACTTCCAGGCATTGACTCTTGAGTTAACGATGCTGTTCTAACAGGGATAGGCAACTTACCAGCTTGTCGCTGATCCCCAGGGAAGCTGCTGTGTCCAATGGTAACACAGCTCAGAACTAGGAGCTCTTCTTTATGCTTCAGATAAAAGTATCTCCTGATGGTAACGATGAAGACTTGCTGGATGGCTGATTTAGAATTGGGCCAAAAGGTCTTTACTGAGGTCCGCTTGACTCTTGAAAGCTGTTGTGGGCTGCAGTGGCTGCCTTGGGATTGGGATACTCGTGGGAAGTTGGTCAGGGATACTTGGGAAGAGCTTTCCTTCCAGTGGCTGCTTCTAGGCTTTGCTGGATTCATTATCTGCAGTTCAGTGTTTTAGCCAAGTTTGCTGTGGGATGTTCTGTATGGCAAATGTGTTGCTAATAAAGCACTGATTGGCCAGTGGCTAGGCAGGAAGTAGGCGGGACTAACAGAGAGAATTAAAAGAGCAGGAAGGCAGAAGGAGCCTGCCAGCTAGCCAGCAACCACCAGGACAAGCAGCATGTAAAGATGCCGGTAAGCCACGAGCCATGTGGCAAGGTATAGATTTATGGAAATGGATAACTTAAGATATAAGGACAGTTAGCAAGAAGCCTGCCACGGCCATACAGTTTATAAGCAATAGAAATCTCTGTGTTTCCTTGGTTGGGTCTGAGCAGCGGTGGGACTGGCAGGTGAAAGAGATTTATCCTGACTGTGGGCCAGGCAGGAAAACTCTAGCCACACAAGTTCATAATTCTTTTTGCTTATTCTGCATGGGCTTCTCACAGACTCACGGTGTGTGTGTGCATGCGTGCGTGCGTGCGTGCATGCATGCGTGTGCGTGCGTGCGTGCGTGCGTGCGTGTGTGTGTGTGTGTGTGTGTGTGTGTGTGTAGGTTGGAGGTCTTCCTCTGTCACTTTCCAGCTTCTGTTTTGTGACAGTCTCACAGAACCCGGAGTTTGATGGGCTGGCCAGTGAGTGCCAGGGGTCTGCCTTTGTGTCCCTGGCACTGAGTGTGCTGGTATTTTGCGTGGGTGCTGGGCATCTGAACTCTGGTCGTCATGCTCACACTGCAGAGCGTTCTACAGACTGAGCCATATCTCAGGCTCCCTGTTTACTCAGTGGCAGCCTGTCCCAGAGATGATGGACAGATTGCACCATTGTGTCCTGCTTTCTCACTTGGTGGAGATTCCCAGCCGCACATCTGTCCACTGTTACCTCCACTCTCTTTTTCCCTCTTCTCTTTCTGGGCTCCACTTAAGCTCAGGGTAGAGTTTCTTACTGTGTGAGCTTAGTTTGTTTCTCTGTTTTTTTGTTTGTTTGCTTATTTTCTTCTTCTTCCTCCTCCTCCTTCTCCTCCTCCTCTTCTTCTTCCTCCTCCTCCTCCTTTTTGATTTTTCTAGACAGGGTTTCTCAGTGTAGGCCTGGCTGTCCTGCAACTCAGTCTGTAGACCAGGCTGGCCTCAAACTCACAGAGATCCCCCTGCCTCTGCCTCCTGAGTGCTGGGATTAAAGATGTACACTACCATGCCCAGCTCTGTTTTTCTGTTTCTTTCAGTATAAGGTTAGACTCATGATTTATGACTTTTCTTCTTTTCCAATAAAGACATTTAATCTTATTTTTTTTTTTCTCCTATGGGGTGAGGGCAGGGCAGCAAGATGGCTCAGCAGGTAAAAATATTTGCTGTCATGCCCTGGAACCCTGTACAACAGCAGATGTGGCGCACATCTGTAATTCCAGCA
This sequence comes from Peromyscus attwateri, assembly GCA_902168425.1. Lineage (NCBI taxonomy): Eukaryota > Metazoa > Chordata > Mammalia > Rodentia > Cricetidae > Peromyscus > Peromyscus attwateri. Next base: position 15,830 of record CABHPP010118583.1, read on the forward strand.
TTCCTATGGTGAGATGGGAGGTGGGGTAAGGAGAATCTCCCTAAAGTTCAAGGGCCAGCTAGCCTGAAATATGCAGTGTTGTTAGAAACAGAGTCCGCACCTTAACAAGGTGGAGAGAGAAAACTCCAAAAGTTGTCTTCTGAGCGCTACACATGAGCCATGCAAGGATTATTCAGAAGTGTGGGTTTAATAGCCAAGGTTTGCAGTTTCCTCTCTTCTCCTGTTGCTTCCTAGTGTAGTTCCATGACCAGAGAACATGGTTTCAGTTCTAGGGATTACAGTGTTGACATCTGCTGCTAGTCTAGACTTTTCTATTTCTCTTGGGGTTCTGCCATGCTTTGCTTTATATTTGAGATTTAGGCACAGACATCGATAGGAGTACAAACTCTTTGGTGAACTGATGCTTTTGCTGTTATGCAATGTCCGTTTTTATCCCTCTTAATTTTCTTCGCCCTGAAGTCTGCTTGGTGTGTATGAATAGCTGGTCCCTTTTGTGATCATTATTTAAATGTAACACCTCTTTCTCTTTGAGGTGAGATTGCCATGGTTATTCGTATGCTGAGTACCAACCAGGGTCAGACCCTGGCCATTTCGAGGTTTTTTTTTTTTGTTTTTGTTTTTTTTAAGATTATTTATTTAATGCGTATGGTATTTTGCCTGCACGTATGTCTGTGTACCATGTGTTTGCAGTGCCTGGGGAGGACAGAAGAGAGCATTGGATGCCCTGGGACTGGAGTTACACATGGTTGTAAGGTTCCATGTAGTTGCTGAGAATCAAACCTGGGTCCTTTGAGAGAGCAGCCAGCGTTCTTAACCACGGAGCCATCTCTCTCACACCCCCCCATCCCCCACCCCCCGTTTTTGGATTTTATGTAGTAAGACTCGAGTGTCCTATGAGTAGGTACTGTGGGAGTGCGCCTGTTCATCGACCTTGCCGGGCTCAGCCTGTGCTGCAGCCAGCCTCTCGGGGTGCCTCCCTCGGAGGGACAGACAGTGGTCCCCACAGTTCAGGTGTGCTGGCCATTTGTATTTGAAAGCCATCCACTGTCATGCAGAGCCTGATCCAAGGCAGGGCTGCCCTCTGAACATGATCCCCAGGTACTGTCCTTTTGAAGGCTGATCCAGCGGGACCAGAGATTCAGAGGGACCCCTGCTTTTGTAGGTAGAGGGTCACAGTCCCCATCCTGAAGGCTCTAAAATGGCGCTGGTCAGTAGGTTACATTGGGTCAAAGCATGGACCCCTGGGTTCTCTCTAGGGTCAGGTACTGCTGTGGATCTGGGCCTAGTATGTTTCTTGGGATGAGGTCTCATGTGGTCCAGGCTAGCCTCTTAATTTGTTGGGTAGCTGTGAATGTCTAGAGCCTCCTGTCTCAACTTCCAGAGTGTTGTGTTGGGGTTACAGGTGTGCACCACCACGCTTGGTTTATGTGGTGTTGGGGATCAAACTGAAAAGTTTGTGCCTACTAAGCAAGCACTCTGCCGACTGAGCTAAGTACCCAGGCCTGCCAAGTGGAACTTCTGGCAGTTCTTGAGTTATATACATGGATGGGGTTTGGGTAATGGTTGGCTGTAAGGAATGCCCACCAATGTCAGCCAGTGCTTGGTGAGCCCTCGGCTTGGCATCAAGGCCCATCGTGAAGATAGGATTCATGATGAGGCCAAGTTAGAAAAGGCTTGCTTTTTCCTTGCCTAGGACACCCACTCACCCACCCATCCACCCACCCATCCATCCATCCGATTGTACTGTGCCAGGAATCAAACCTAGGACTTGGTATGTGCAAGAACTTCTCTGATGCTGAGCTACATCTACCTCCAGCCCACACTTGAGATTTTCACCGAACTCTCAGCACTGTCGAGGGCTTGGGAAAGCTCACAATTGAATTAAATGATTTCTGTGCTCAGAGATCATGGTCACTTGTCAATCAAACCTGTGCTTGTGTGCATTATGGAAATGTTTCAGGGGATGTGTTGAACCCTGTTCTGTACTCCTTAGATTCTCTGGTCTCCTACCCAGCTGATACATTAACTCTCCAATTCCTTAAATTCAGTAGGGAGCTAAAGTTGTAATGTGGAATTATTTAAAAATTAAGCTGATATATACCACCCTGAGCTTTTTGAGTTTCAGTGCTGTAGCATGAATCCTAATTGGTCTTAATAAAACCCGGAGCTAGATATTGGGGTAAATGCTGAGAGATCAGAGAAGCAGAGCAGCCAGCCACTAGAGAGACTTCTGACCTCTACTGAATCCTCAGCCTGAAAGGGGGCTGACTGAGTCCCTCTCTCCTCCCAGCCATCTCACTTTCTGTCTCCACCTCCCTAGTGCTGAGATTAAAGTCATGAGATCCCAAGTGCTGGGATCAAAGGTGTGAGCCACCACTGCCTGGCCTCTATGGCTAACTAGCGGCTTCGCTCCGCACTCGAATCTTCAGGCAAACTTCATGTCAACTACACAATGCTGTTCCCATTTAATAGGGGCCGTTCTCTTTATGGTAGGGAGACTAGTTGTTGTTTCTGTTGACACCCTGTCTTACAAAAGGTGCTATTTATAAAGTTGTAGTTGGGTCCTCAGCGAATTTCTAATATTTTGAGTTTGCATCCCTGAAATATGTAAGACTGCTGTCAGGCAAGAGTTGGTTTAAGAACAACTCAACCTGCTGGGCTGTGGTGGTGCACACCTTTAGTCCAGCACTTGGGAGTCAGAGGCAGGCAAATCTCTGAGTTTGAGGCCAGCCTGCTCTATAGAGTGAGTTCCAGGACAGCCGTGGTTACCCAGAGAAACCCTGTCTTGAAAAGACCAAAAACCAAACAAATTATATAAACAAACAAATAAACGAACCACTCACATGGCTTCCGTCTTTTAATTGCTTATAGTTGTGCCGACTTTGTGCATAAATTTCAGTTGAGTTATTCATGATGAGTTATGGGGTTTTGTGTGTGTTTGAGATGAGAGCTGATGTAGCCCAGGCTAGCTGTGTAAGAGTAATGAAGATGATCTCTATCTTCTGATCCCTGCCTCTACTCCCTGGGTTGGGATCACAAGTGTGCGTCACACCCAGCTTAAAGTGACGCTGAGGATAGAACTTGGGGCTCTGTTCTGCGGGCAGGCAGGCTGGCTACCAGATGAGCCACATCTTCAGCTCCTAAAGTTTTTTGTTGTATTAAATTTATTTATTATCACTCATAATTGAAAACTTGGCTTCTTACCTCAGTTCAACCTTGGGTCTATAGTTTTCTCCTGTCATATGTAGCCGGGCTGGAGAGATGTCTCACCTGTTAGCATTTGCTCCTCTTCTAGAGAACCTCATTCAGGTTCCCAGCACTCACGTTGGTGGTACCCAACCTCCTATGATTTCAGCTGCAAGGGATTCCATGCCCTCTTCTTGACTCCACGTGCACTCACGTACATGTGTGCACACTCACACACAGACACACATATACACATAAACAATAGAAGAGTAAAAGTTAGTCTTTAAAATAGTCAGTGTATGCATTTTAGAGTGGGATCAGTTTTTCTGGCCAGGATCCTTAAATGAACTCTCCCATATGAGCAGAGTGGAAGCATGAACTGTACGTAACGTGGCGCACGATAACTTCTGGATGAAAATTTTAGGCAGGAAATGGCAGAATTGCTTAGTTTTTGGGTGCCATTTTTAGAAGACTCCAGCACTTGCAGTAATTTATTGTCATTCTGGGGCAGTGGCTTTGTTGCATTTTGTTGACATTTTGGCACTATTCTCCCAGGTAAGACTCCACACATCACTATGGTGGTAATTCCTTGGCATGTTCTCACTTGATTTCTGTAACTAAAGCTGGCAACAGTAGGTGGGGGGCTCTGACATGGGAGATGAGTGAAGCCAACGCTTACCCACGGAGCTGAGCTGAAGGCAGCTTTTAATTAGATTGATTCATAATTCACTTTGGGGGAACATTTCCTAAATACGATGGTTTCAGGAACACTAAAGCTGCTCGTACATTCAGGAAGGAGTGGGCAGAGAGTAGCAGTATGTTCTGAGTGCAGCTCAGTTCTCCCTGTCATTCCTGACAGGCTGACTGGGGATGCTCTGTCCACAGCCGCCTGCCTGCCTGTGTCATGCTTGTTCCTGGCCTGTCTGCATTCCCAGCCCTCTGTACGTGTCAATGGGTGATGTGGTGTGCTCAGGGCAGGGAATGTCACCACAGTCCGTGTATATTACCTGATGGGAATAAAACCAGTTCTGACAGACAGTGGAAAGAGAGAGGAGAGGGGGGTCGGTTCTCATTATTCACAGTCCTTATGATCCACACACCCTCCCTCTGAGGACAGTGAATTAGTGAGCATCAAGTCCAAGCTCCTGGAGGAAAGCAGAGCTCCTTTCCTGACGTACTCCATCACCAGCTGCCTGATGGACAGCTTAGTTTAATGTACGCTGCTCTGGTTGTCATTCATGATGGCTGAACTCTGGGCTAACTGCTCAGTAATCCAGGTCCAGACAAAACTGTCTGCAAGGCAAGCATCCACCACGCCACATCCGAAGCCCCTGAGCCTTTTACTTTAGCAGGGTTGTTAGATATACTCAATTCACAATTGAAGACTTGGCTTCTTGTCTCAGCTCCAGTTAGCTGGGTTTCTTTTCCCTATTGAAGTACGTGTCTAGGGGCTAGGGAGGGCTGCTCAGTGGTTAAGAGTGCATGCTGCTCTTACAGAGGAGCTACATAGCAACTCACATCCATCACTTGAACAAAAATGCATGTCCAGGGGCTGGAGAGATGGCTCAGCCTTGCCATCCATGCTTGGAAACACTGCCTGGCACTTAAGTATGACGTTTGGGGATTGTTTTAAACATTGACAGAACAGGAGCCTATAAAAACTTGACCAGGCAGATTGTGAAAGATGGCTTGTTTATCGTTGCGAGTCCAGGAGAGTGGCACCTCGTCTGACCTCAGCCAGGAACACACGCTGCCAGTGACTCTGTAGTTTTCTGCTGTTCCGAATGTAGCACCAGCATCCTCGTGGTGCAGGTGAGAAGATTAAGATCTGGAGAAGTTGAGCAATTTCCTGCATGGAGCCCATCTGATAAAGAGCTAAAGTGTGAGTTTTGAACTCGTGAGTTAGTAATTTCAAAACCCTCACCTGTCTGTTACAGGCCTGGTGTTGTGGAGAGAGGTTCCGTATGGCCTGGAACTTGCATAGTTGAGTTTGGAGCCACTACACATTAAAGGCAGAGGTGGACAGGAGACTTCGTGACATGTGGCTGGAGATTAAACCCAGTGACCCATCCTGAGTGGCAAAGACAGAAAACCCATAATAGTTCGGGGTCCAAGATGGGGCGCCTAGAAAGAGAGAGTGGTGTCTTTGACTGGGGATAGCTATGGAAGGAACCTGTAGGACATGTGCTGTATTTGAAGGAGGCTGTGACTTTGAGCCGCCGTGGTATTTTCAGTTAGTTGGGCCACCTTCCTAGCTGTCCATACCTAAAGTTGCAAAGCCCAGTACTTATTAGCCTGGGTGGCTTCTGCCCTTGGTAAGTCCTGAGTCTTTGAGACCCTTCCTCCTGTGGACAGCTGACATGGGGGGGGGCTGGTGGTTTTTCACCTCTGAGAGGGGCTCTTTCTGTTTGCTCTGCATGTGTCTCCATGGTGGGTTCTAGCTTATTCCAGAGAGATCCTTTCCTGGGGTGGTTTCAAACGTTGGCATGGCTGAGGTCTACAGGTGGAATGGATTAGGGCCATCCCATTTCCTGCGTAGCCCCAACTCTTTGGGTGTGTGAGGCCTCACAAAGGTGCTCCGCTCCTCTCTTCCTCCCAGCGTTCTCACAGGGACATTCCGAGCCCAGGCCAAGCTGACCTGTGGGAGTCCAGATTCTCAGGGAGACTTGTGCAAGTTTCCCCTCATTTCCTACCCCTTATCCTGCAAGTATTTTCCAGTTGATGCCCACATAGCAACCTGAGAGAAATGCTTCCTGGGCTGCCTGTGGTTCGACTGTATTGTACTTACATCTGGTCCAAGTTTGGTGGGTACACATTGTATGAACTATTCCAAATTGTGTATGTTTCAAATTATGTAAAGAAACAAATAAGTACCCAAAAGCTGGTGCAATGTTTTGGGAATGTGTTTCCCTTAGACTCTTGGGGTTTACATACAAACTCCTAAAATGCCCGGATAGTAAATATTGTATGCTCAGTAGCCATATGGTCCCTATTGCAGCTACTCAGTTTTGGTGTTGTAGCCATAGATACCAAGCAAGCCCATGAGTGTAACTGAGGGCCAGTGGAACTTTATGTATGGCACAAACTGGGCACAGTTTGCCAACTGAGGCAAGAGCTGCTGGGAGCCTCTGTAGGGGTGAACTCTTGCAGAGACCAGCATACAGGCAGCAGAGGCATGTCATGGCAGAAAAAGGTATTTCCTATGAACTTAAGAAAAGGATCCTAACCCCAAATCATTCAAGTGTTTTTCTTTTCTTTTCTTTTCTTTTTTTTTTTTTTAAGGTTTACTTTTATTAACTTTAAATTGTGTGTCCATGTGTCTGTACATGTGACAGCAGGTACTTGCTGAATCCAGAAGAGAGCGTTGGACATCCTGGAGCTGGATTTACCAGTGGTTGTGAAAAGTTAGTGATCACTGTGTTTCTCTCATAACGTGGAATTTTCTGTTTTCCTTTAGTCCACCCGTCTGTCTATCCATCCATCCCTAAGTGTGGTGGGCTAGGGAGTTGATCGTCTGAGGTCAACAGTTTATGTGGCAGGAAAGACAAGGGCTCTCTCCCTCCCCACAAGATGCCTCAGCCTCCCTCTGCTGTAGGGAAGGGGAGGGGCGGGCGGATTTGGAGCTTTTCAGCCAGGATCAACCTGTTTGACCAGTGATTATTTGGTTTTCAGTCGGTAGAAAGCCTACTTTTTAGAAAGGCTGTGTGCATGCAGGATAAGATAAAAAGATTTACATAGTTGGGTTTGCAGAGGTCCTCGCCTTGGATCACAGAGGGAAGCAGGCCTTTGACAGTGGAGCCAGCTGCGTTACCTGGTGTGTGTCCTTCATTGACTGGGCTGCCGGGAAAGCTTCTAAAGGCTTCAGAAAAAACAACAACAAACCACTGATCAGTTGTATCGTACCTTTTGAAATTATTAACTTACATTTATAGATCTGTTTTATTGTGGTGGCAGGGAGAGGGTACGTGCCTGCCACAGCGCCCGTGGGAAGGTCAGCGGCCAGTCCTCAGGAGCTGGTTCTCACCTTCCACCTTGTGGTCGTCAGGCTTGGTGGCAAGCATCATTTTTCTCACTGAGCCATCTTTTGGTTCCATTGCTTTATGATTTGGAGGGGTTGCTGAGGAGTGAACTCGAAGCTTTTAGTATGCTGGGCAAGAGCTCTCCCTGGAGCCACACCAAAGCCTCATCAGTTAGATCTTTGAGACTGGAGCTCTGTACCTCGTCTACCTCACAGTGTGTAAGAAATGGGCAGGCGAGTCCTGGATCTGCCCACCACGTCTGACTTCTTGTACCGCATGCTTTCTGTCTGTCCCAGTCCACCCACCCCTGCAGAGAGCCTGTCTCACTTCCACAAAAACAAACTCCCAAACTGAAGCAAGCTTCCTGGTCCCATTACAACATGCTCACCACAGCTCTTTGTTTTGTCTTGAGAGAGATCTCATAGAGCCCAGGCTGGCCTTGAATTCCCGATTCTTCTTGTCCCTTCTTGAGTGCTGGGATTTCTGGTGGCCACCACCACACCCAGGCGGTGGGCTTTATGCATACTAAGCTGAGCTACAACCCTAGCCCAGGTTCTTCTGAATTCTTGCTATCTGCCTGTTGTAGCTCATTTTGAAATTTCATCCACTTGTCCGGGTTCATTACCTTAGACAGACCCCTGCCTGCTGAAGATTCTGCATCAAGGGAGTTAAAAAATCAGTCTGCTTGGAGAGTCGTATAGGTAACTAATAAAGACACAAGGGACATTGCAGGGCCAGAAGGCCAGCTGACGGGGGAAGGGAGGCTTGCTCCAGGGGTAAGGTCTGGACAGGAGAGGAGGAGGTAGTAGAAGCTAGATGGAGGAGCATGTTGGAGAGCTGTGTGACAGTTCTGGGGACCCAGAGGTATATACACACAGGAGTGTGTTTGTATGTGTGTGCATGACAGTGTGCATACACAGTGTGTGTAGGTGTGTAGGCACCTACACACATCAGTACATACAGGTGCGTGCACCTGGCGGTCTGCCTGGGGGAAGGCTTAGGGATTATGGGTGATCACATGGGAAGTGGGTGCTGGGTGCTAGGTGCTTAGACTCAATTTACACTATTATTTTTTTTTAATTTACATTGTTTTGTGGGTGGTGCTAATCCTGGCTGTTGGGGATATTATATAATGAAGTGCTTTATTCCCTTACCCAACAAATCATTATTTCATGTTGAAAATGAATCAGAGCAAAGAGGTGCCAGTGCCTGTTGTGGCCGTCCGGCCCGGAGAGTTGCTGGGGCTGAGCGGGACAGGCCTGACGGAGAGCTGTTACAATGGTGAATGGGGAGACCCGATGAGGGCGTCTGTGCAGCTACCCAGGACCATCTGCAGTGCCTGTCAGTACAGTGCCTGAAGGGCTTCTCTTAGAAGAAGCCAATGCTACTGACAGTAATTTCCAGGTCACTGTTACATTTACTTTTTGTTTGTTTTTTTAAGACAGGGACTCCTTTGGTCTAGGTTGGTTTGGAACTCATTGCAGATGAGGATAACCTTGAACTCCTGATTCTTCTGCCTCTACCTCCTCAGTGCTGGGATATAGTTGTGCACCAGAATGCCTGGTTGATGTAGTGTTGTGGACAGAATCCAGGGTTTTGTTCCTACTGTGGCCCCAGCCCTGGGTCTGAATTTTTACTGAAATATAATTAATTAGACCATAAGCTTCTCCACTTGAGGTCAACTTCACACCTTGAAGTTATTTCAGTATTTTCTTCAGGAGTCTTTAAAGAAAAAGTCTTTTTAGTTGTTAATGTACGTGTGAGTATGTTCCCAGGGAGGTGGAACCCTTGGGACTGGGGTTACTGGCAGGAGTGAGCTGCCCATTGTGAGAGCTGGGAACTGAACTCAGGTCCTCTTCAAGAGCAGTGTGTGCTCTTAACCTCTGAGCCACCTCTCCAGCCCCCAGTTCAGGTTTTTAATATATTCAGAGTCCTCTCCTGTTCTCCTTTGTGAAACCACTAGCAGTCGCTAATCACCTTCATATGTTCTTAGGTTTTGCTTGTCTACTCGGGGTATTTCCTCTGACTGGAATCATGTGATCTGTGTCCACTGCTTCTGCCTTTCCAGAGTTTGCTCAGGCTGTGGAAGGTCCATCCATGTTTTTGCATATATTCGTCATATTAGTAGCCCTCCTATCATGGGGTTTTTTGTTTTTTGAGGTTTTGAGTTTTTTTTTTTTTTTTGAGACAGAATCTTGAGCTGTGTGGGCTAGCCTGGACTAATGATCCTAAGTGCTACGATTACAGCTGTGCATCACCATACCACATATGGCATATACCTTCCTTTTTTGGAGCTGAGTAGTATTCTATGATGGATTTAGCACATTTGGTTTCTGCCTAATCACGTGATGGGCATGTGGATGGTTTCTGCTCCCCTATCCTCTCCTTCGTTGTTTTGTGAACCCAAAACTGAGAGATTCAGAGTCACTGACTTGGGAAATGGCTCAGTTTGGAAGGTACTCATGAAGACCCCAAGTTTGCATCTCCAGAACCAAAGTAAAAAGCCAAGTGCTGCAGCCCCTGCAGCCCCAGTGGCATGGGGTGGGAGGCAGAGACAGACAGGGCCCTGGAAGCTTGTGGGCAGCTACGCTGGCCTGCGCAGCAGAGTTCCAGGCTAGTGGAAGACTGTTTGAAACAGTAGGTGGGAGGCCCCTGGGACTCACACTCAGGATTGTCTTCTGACCTCCTCATATATGCGCTGTGTGTATGCATCTGCAGACGTGTGTTTAGAGAGAAAAATCACACTTGGCCCAAGAGACTAGGAGGGTCATCGACGGTCTTAGCCTTGAACTGTAAGGGAAGCAGTTTTTAGGCAGTGGAGAGTCTTGGGAATTGTGGAGGGTTTTGTTGAAGAATAATTCAGTAAACATAGCAGGGATAGTTCAAATCTTGATCAAGACTTCAGTGGTTTACTTAGTGGTCAGGCTATTTATCTGTCAATCTGAAATGTTACTCGATCAACATTCCATTTAATAATTGACAGAAGCATGCAGCAGAGGCTCGCTCTCCTCTTCCGGTGGCTTAATAGTCTAGTCAGTTACTTTGAATTTTCTTAATAGACTGACTCAAGAGAAGTTACTGTTTCTGAGTAAAACCTAGCATGGTAGCACTTGCCTGAAATCTCAGCACTTGGGAGTGGAGGCGGGGGACCAGAAGTTCAAGGTCGTTTTCAGATATATGAAGAGTTTGTTGCCAACCTGCGGTGTGTTAGACTCTTTGGGGATCAGAAAGTGTGTGAAGACCTGAGTGGGTGTGAGTGGGTGTGTGCTGTTGACATGAGTGGAGATGGGCATGTCCAGGACCCTAGCCTTAAGTCCATGGCAGTCTTACCTTCTGGCCCACGTGTGGCTGTTAAGAGAGTGTGTGCAGAAAATGTCCACCATAGCTTTCTACCCATGGATGTTTCTAGCCTGAAGACTGCTCCCCTGCAGAGACTGTTCCTGCTGAGATTAGCTAAACCTGCTTCTTATTCAGCTGTATAGACTTAGCCTGCCTCCTTGTCTTTCTGTTTGTAATAACGCCTCCTCCTTGTCCAGCTGTTTGCAACAATCCGGACTCTGTCCAACTCACACTAAGCTTCCGGGTGCTGCAACTTCTCCATCAGAGAGCCCAGTCTACCCGGTCCCAGCTTTTCTGTGTGTCTGTCTGTCT
>CABHPP010118584.1:0-45110 GCA_902168425.1 Peromyscus attwateri
GGGAGCCAATTGCATTCAAACTACCACAACGAGCCTGCCAAAGTGTGAGCTTCTTACATTTCAGTGTTTGGCCTGGCCCTTGAAGACAAGGCAGCCAATTTCCCTGTGGAAAGCTCTGATCTGTGGCAAGAGATGCCCCACTGAGTGCTATAAGCTGTGAGACTAGTGCTGACCTGGGCCATGTTAATGTTGTGTTGCTTTTTCTTTGCTTGCTTTGATGTTTTGAGATAATGTCTTACTTTGTGGTCCCAGCTTGACATGGGATTTACTCAGTAGTAAATGTGATGGCTATTCTTGGTTGTCAACTTGACTACATCTAGCATGAACTAAAACCCGAATTACTAGGTGGGGCTTTTTTTCTTAATTAAATCATTTAAAATAGGAGGACCCATTTCTAACCTGGATCTTTGAGGAGATAAAATACACCTTTAATCTGGACCACACCTTCTCTTGGCAGCCTACATAAAGGATGTGGAAGAAGGAAGCTTGCTCTCGTTGCCTGCTTATTCTCACTAGCAAATTCGTTCCTTCACTGGCGTTAGAGCTCACTTCTTAGGGCGTACACTGAAGACCAATTGAGACATCCAGCCCCATGGACTGAACAACTACTAGATTCTTGCAGCTTACATTGGTAGACAGTCATGGTTGGACTAGTTGGAACACAGCCTATAGCCATCTTAATAAATCACCCCCCTCTATATACGTTCATTCCATAAGTCCTATTCCTCTAGGGAACCCTGTCTAATACATACAGGTTGGCTGACCAATGGTGATTCCTTCCTTAGGCACTGAGTTTAGGATCCAAATCTGATGAAACTGTAGATGTCATTGCACCATGCCCTTCAGCTAAATATTTACCACCAAACCTAGAGGGAATAATTCCTTCCTGAAGATAGGATGGCAGATCTGGGATTCAGTCATTGAGTCTGAACCTAGATGACTCCCAAATCTCTATTCTGTTGTCCATAATTTGCCAATGAACCAAGGAGAAAGCATTGTCTGGCTCCCAGTCTCTAGGACTAAGCTCCTGGAGTCTGGAACAGGCTGGAGCAGGATCCAGAGCAATGTTTTCCCCCATCCCAGTAGGAGAGTATTTGTTCCTTTTCCACACTGTTTCCTGGGGGGTTAGTTGTATAGGATCTCAGATTGCCATCTTGGGTTTTAGAGATGCCCTAAAACACAGAGGATATTATCTTATTTCCCAGAGAATAACTTTGAAAAGGATCCGTGGGAACACTGGTGTCTTCTCAGATGTGTTCTAGGCAGAAGTTTCTATGAACCCAATATTTCTAATCTCGGGCTAACGTCTAATGGTCAACAGGTGCCGAGAAGAGAAAGCCATTTAACTGAGCCCTTAAAGTGGAGGTGGGGAGAGAAGATAGATAGAAGGTACCATGTTTGGGCCAAACACAAAATACACATCAAGAAGAGTTAAGCCATGAGGCAGAAGATGAATAGTTGGGGGTCCATCAGATAAGAAGTATTAGGTGTTGATTTCAAGGTCAAGTTCAGTTTCTTAATATCCACTGTGTTTTCCTATGGAATAAATATGAAGACAGTTCCTAGTTTTCTTACCATTGTTTCCACTTTATTTCAGATTCATGAGCAGTTCACAGGTGTGCACATCTGAGCACTGATTCCAAATTTATGTGAATGATGAAGCAACAGCTCATACCCAAATAACAGCCATTAATGGAGCCCCCTTATACACTCTAACCCCTCTGGACTCCACCAGGTTCCTCTGGCATTAGTGATTCCTTTTCAACATATGTGCTTAGAATTCAAAGGAAACCGAATTGGCAGGGGATTGATTTCTTACCTTTTGAAAACTAGAAGAGAGTAAATCCAGGAGTGTCTGACTGAGCAGGCTGGACAAGAATCTATCGGGCTAGTCCTAGCCAGAGGCAAACATTAGCCATAAAGAACTAGTCTCCCTTCAAAACCGTCCCACTTGGGGCGGGAGAGGTGGCTCAGAAGTTAAGAGTACATTCTGGTCTTGATGAGGACTTGAGTTTGGTTTCTAGTGTCCATGCATAGCAGTTCATAGCCATCTGTAACCTCAGCTCCAAGGGATGTGATATACTCTTCTGGTCACCATGAGAACTCCTGATGTGTGGCAATCACACATGCACATGCATGCACACACACAAGCACACACACACACACACACACACACACACACACACACACACACACACACACGCTCAGGCAAAATAAATAATAAATCTTAGGAAAAAAGAGAAGCCTTGCTGGTTTTCTACTTGCCCATCATCCTCTGCCTCTGAAAATGCTGAAGGCTGCTCCTTTGCCTTGTTTCTCTTCCTCCTCCTACAGAATGAGGGCAGCAGCAAGTGCCAGGGTAGATGCAGGATGAAACTTTAGCTTTGATGTCAGAAAAATGATCCCTAACCTTGAATCCACAGCTGAGACATTTGGCCTCAGAACTGGTTTCCTCTTTTGTGCATGAGGACAGTCGGTCAACTCCATCTGGGTGACTGTGAGAATGAAATGGGAAAAAAAATGCATGTGTAAATCTTTGTACATCCTAAGGGTTCACTAGATCACGTTCATTGAAGTGATGGTGAAAAGATGGCCAGTGAGGGACAGTGCTTTTGGTTGAGTTTTGCATTGAAGATAACTCCAGATCTCAACTGTGGGAGTCCCCTTGGGAAGGCCAGCATGAATGCAGGGAGATGGGCTGAGGGGAGGGGAGTCATAGAGAGTCAGCTCTTGACCTGGATTGACAAGGAGTCAATCAGACTTCGTAAGTGACTGTGCCCTAGTTAGGGTTTCTATCACTGCAATGAAACACCATGACCAAAAGCAACTTGGGGAGGAAAGGGTTTATTTTTTTCTTACAAGTCTCAGGTTCACACTCTCTCACAGAGCACAGTCAGAGTAAAAGTTAAGGCACAAACCTGGAGACAAGAACTTAAGCAGAGACCATGGAGGAACGCTGCTTCCTGGCTTACTCCTTGTGCTTTGCTCAGCCTGCTTTCTGCCAAGGGAAAGAAGTGAAATGCACACCCCATGTATAATACTTCAGAGGATGCTAGGTCTCAGCACTCAAGACAAACATTGTGATGGAAAGTTACAAACCTTAAAATGAATGTAACCCTTGTGATGAGAGGTTTCTCTCAACATTGTCCATGCGCGAGATTTGTAATACTGACGATTCCAGCTGCTGTTGGCTACTGTGTCTCTCCTCAAGGCATGGCTTTCTGCTACTGGAGACAAGAGTGTCTTGGTCCCACACTGGCCATATAGGTCCCATATCAGAGTGTCCACCACACTAAGGAAGAAGGAAGTTACATTTAAGGCTTGGTGGTCAGACCTCATATCCTAAATGTTTACCCACTGTCCTCTATCTCCTAGAGAAATTCAGAGGAAGTATTTCCAGGGAAAGAAATGATAGAAGCAACTGAGGAGTCCATCAGTAGAGTGGACAAGGTTTGGGTAATGCCTGTGATGCAAAATTAAATCTACTTGCTGTTCTTTGCCTTGTAACTGCCAACAGGGCTTCAGATAGCTGGAATCTGCACCGTGTTCTATGGCCATGTAGATGCTTCTGGACCTGGAGAGAAAGAGTCCTGCCTGGACTGCTGAACAAGTTATTGAAACACTGATACAGTCCAATCAAGGTCATAATATCCCAGGACAGAGGGCTTGCTTGTTCTTCCTTTCCCATCAACCCTTTTTGAGTGATAAAGAGCTTGTGCCTTGGACATATTACCAGTTGCTTTAATGACAAATATTGTAGGCTTTACTTCCCTGGTGCTGAATATTTGAACTCAAGGCTGATAGGCTCTAGGCTAGGATGGATGGATGGATGGGCTCTTTACATTGACCTCTGGCCTTCATCCAAAAGCCAGCCTCCCCAAGGCCACCTGAGTAATTCCCTCCTCTCCTTTCAGGCCTTGATTTCTGCACCTCCCCCATCTACTGACAGAACCTAAAACAAGAGACAATCTTTCTTCAGCAAGCTGTGACAATTTCGTAGCTTCACAGATTCCAGGTGATGGCCTTGGCTTAGTTGTTTCTGTAAATGAAGGTCCTCACACATGACAAATGGCTTCACACACTGGACATTTTATCAAAGTGGAAGCACATTCTCTAACCATTTAACTGCACTATTTTGCAGACAATGCCTTGGGATGGCACTGCCCCTGGGTTGATCAGTTCCAACGATAAGAATCACCAGCAAAGGCCTAGTTACTCTCTCCTTTCTGCTGAATGATAGAGTCTGCATCTTGGCTTTGAGCTCCAAGAGCCCCCGACCTTCTCAATCAACAGAACAACAGAGACTATCTGTTCTTCCCAGCAAGCTGAAATTTGGCAATATTAACATATGAGTTTTTTTTAGATACTTTGTGATTACAAACAATGTCAGATTTTTTTCCCAGAGAGCTGTCCATTCCCACTCCTCTCCACGTCAAAGTTGTCAGAACCATAATTTATTCATACTTTTGACCTCCAGGGAGGACGATATCGGAAGGGTCAGGGAGTGTTATTGGATGTCAGGAGGAAAATTCACTGCCCCAGCTCCCTTTACAATGTTACATTTAATCAGGCTTGCATGAGTGTGGCTGAGGCTTCCCTGCTGTAATTACCCCTGAAGGGTTATCCCTCCTCATTAGTGAGCATGCAATATTTATACATTTCCTAAAGTCCTCAGCACGGAAGGCTGCCGGAGCCTCCTTGATTTTCTCTGTAAGCAGGTAGAAGTCTGATTTTTGTTTCTTTGTTTGAATCTCTACCATGACCTCCCCGGAGGAGCAGCAATGTCAAGATGGGGGTGAAAGATCCATGAAGCATCCGACTGTGGGTTGGTTCATGTCGTCCGTGTGGGTGCTTTCATGGTCACTCACACGAGGGCTGTTCTTCAAAGGCTCGCGGTAAAGCTCCTTTACTCCGAATGTCAAGGCTCAGGCAAACTCGAAGTATAACGATTTTCTGAGAACTGTGTGGAGAGGTCTTGGGGGGCTGGAGGAACAATTAATCAATGCTAAATAATAACAATAGTTACTCTGACTCGTGGGCAGAATAAATCCTTCATTTCTGACCTACAACAGACATAGCTCAGATGTGCACAGCCGGCCTTGGGTGTTCATTAGAATTCTAACCAAGTGTGCCCTACATGTTTTCCAGAGGGTTCTATTTTTACAGTCATTTTTAGACAGCCTGGATAGAATTCTGGAAAATCCTCCGATCTTGTGATTGTGTTTTCTTCCCATTTCCCTATGGCTGCCCAGGTCTTAATCCATTCAGACAAGGAGTAAGGGTCAGATCCGGGCTTTAGATTCAGGCAGACCCATGTCTGTGTACTGACCCCTCCACTTGGTAACCTTAATTACATCCTATAGCCTCTCGAAGCCTTAATTTCCTCTCTTACAAAAGAGGAACAAGAATTGTGGCTCGGCCTAGGGCTGTTGAGAAAATATGTGATTCCAAATATGTCTGACATAAAGAACACGTTCTCTTCTGAGCTGCTGGGAGACAGAGCCTGTGATGAGGAATGAATGCCTGATGAGTTCTTCTGGGCTGAAATCAGGGCTTTGGGTCCCTGTGTTCAGGCCTCAGAGGAAGGTAGAGGCTTCCCCAGAAAGGGCAGGAGAGGCACTAACAACTGGAGTTGGGGAGGGGGCAGGGGTAGAAAAAAAAGGCAAGTAAAATGAGGAGTGGAGTGCAAAGCATCCTTCCTAGAATCCTTTCCCCACAAAGTTCCCATGACTCTGAAGCATTGAAGAGTGCTTCATGTGCCTAGATCCTTCATGAATCCTGGTGAAAAGCTAGCAGCCTTGGATCCCAGAGATGGCAGGAAGCAGAGAAGGAAGCTCACAGGAATCCTCCAGAAAGACGTTGGCTTTAAAATGTGGCAAGTGGTAGTAGAGGAATGCCATTTTCAGTAAATGGTCCCTCGGTTGGTGTTTTCTGTGGTGTACAGTAGACAATTGCTACTTCAAATACCACCATGCTCTCTTAGCTTGCATGAGATGTACGAAGACTGATTCCCAAGTAAAACCAGGACCGTAGGAGCACTGTGCCCTTGGGGAAGAACTGACAGTTCAGAGGCATTGACATTTCCTAAGAGATGGGCCGCTGAGAAACAAACTCCACAGCGATTCCTTGTGTCTTCTTATCATGCCATGACTTGGGTGGTCTTATGAACCTTGTATTTATTAGTGTAAGTCTTCACATTAAGTTTGCTTTTTAATTAAAATGCATCTAATACAGTTTCTAGAAGCCTGAGGGTGGGGAAGCTGCTCTCTCTTCATGTTTTGTGTCTAGAGAGCCCAGCAAAAGCCTCTCCTCTCTAGCTCCCTCTTCGCGATGCTCTTCCCTCTGCTCTTCCCTCTGCTCTGAAGATCTGAACCTCACCGGACATCCCAGGACCAGCTCAGGTGATGTTCCTGATCTTACAGCCATGGCCAAAGGGTCATTCTTGGTTCCACATGCCCACTGCATCTGGAGGTGCCTCCTTTTGCGTGGCACATGACATTTTCTTCAGGGCACAATGACAACAGAGTAGACCTGTGATGTTCACAAAGGACACACCTAGGACCTTCCCAAGGTGCCTAACTCACAACTCCCATTCGCCATTATGGATAATGACTTCCATGCCACCACAGGGTACTAGTCAAAAAATACCTTGGCTTCTTTTTCACTTCCCTTCCCCGTTCAGATACTTGGTTTTCGTCAGTAGCCATTTCAGTTTTCCAAAGCAACAGCGGTTTCTCCCTGTACTTGAGCTCCTGCATCCACTAGTGCTGTCTAGGAGAACTTCCTATAGTGGCAAGAATCATGTCAGCTGGGCTGACCAAGAGCTACAGTTGCTGTAAAGGACCTGCAAGTGGCTAGTGCAACTGAAAATCTGACTTTATAGTATTATCTATTTTTGATTACTTAATATTTAATTTAAATAGTCTAGATATTTTAACTACCACCCCACATCTCAGGCATAGACACTGGCAAGCAGAATGTCCTACACCTGGGTAGCTTGTAGCTGTCACTCCTGGCTACACAGCCTGTTTCTGCAGACAGAGCCTTAGCGATCACGTGACTGAACATGTAGCTCATCAGAATTCCAACTTACCTCACAGAGAGGGAAGAAGGAGGAAGAAATCTTGGCAGGCCAAAAGTCAGTTGTTTTTTATTTTATCCTCAGTACCATTCCTTTGGGTGAATACATTTTAAATATTCTGAAGCCCCCAATGATGCGAGTGTCTTTCAAAGAATATATGGGTAATTAATATTGGAAGAAGAAATGAGTGGGGATTTTTATGAAAATAAGCAGCAGTTTCCACAGAATTTGCCACTACGGTGAATTTTCACAATGGATGACATTTAGGGTGAGAACATCAGGAGACTGGGAAGAACTCATCCAGTAAACACACATCAAAGGTACCTTCTGGTAACTGATGTTCTAAGTCTCTTCTCCCTTACAACACAAAACTCTGGAAGCTTCCTTGAGGGACAACAGGGGATATTATCCATGTCATCTGGTTTTATGGTTTGCATTGTGTCCCCTCAAGAGATCTATTGAAATCCTAAGCCTCAGCATTTTGGAATACAGTTTACTTGGCTGTCATCCCAAATACAATTAGTTTGGATGGAGTCTTCCTGGCAGAGGACTGTCTGTGGTACAGTGCCCCCAAAACACATTGTCCAAGACTACTCACTTGCTACTGAAGACTTGGTGTCTAGCACAGGCTAGATGCTCAAGGTTTGCTAGAATGAGAAAATAGCAAGTCAAGGCAGAGGGACTCCCGAGATCCCTCTCCTCCATGGGGATCTGTAGGCAGTTAACAGCTTCCAGGGAAGGACACATGTTTTCTCAAATGGTGCAAGCCATTGGCAAGGTACCCATGCTCCTAGACATAACCTCTCACCCACGCCTCTAAACAGCCCTAGTGAAACTCATTGGGACACATACATGTACACACACACACACACACACACACACATATAAATCATAAAAATTAGAGGAGGACTAGCTGGGGGGAGGAAGGAAAGCAGAACTGAAAAGGGGACAATAAAAGGTAATGGGGGAATATGACCAAAACATATTATATATGCACACGAGAATGTAAAAGAAAAAAAACAGCCAACCAAGGCTGTCTATGGAACTGGTGAGTGTGGGGCAGAATCCAGGGTCTGTTGTGCTACCTGATGTTTATTGTGGGAGCAGGGTACATGAAATACCTGAGGGTTCACTTTTTTTCTTTTTCTTTTCTTCTTTTTTGTTTGCTTGTTTTTGGAGACAGAGATTCACTGTATAGCCTTGGCTGTCCTGGAACTCACTCTGTAGACCAGGATGGCCTTGAACTCACAGGGATCCACCTGCCTCTGCCTCCCGAATGCCACCACCACTCAGCTGAGTTCTCTATCTATATTATTTTCCTCCTTTGCATCTCAAATGGATGAGGGAGAAGTCAAAAGGAACCAGGTTGGGCTGGGGCCCCTAGGATCTGCTCCTGACTTAAGAGCTCCGAGTCTCCATTTTCCATTTTCTGGCTGGTAGGAGAAACAAATCAAGGTGTGTTTCAAGGGTGGTGGCATAATTGCTCCAAAGACAGTATGGAATATGGTGAGGCTTGGTATTTTTGGTTGCTACTGCCTAGAGAAAGTCTACACTGATGAGCTGGAGTTGAAAATGACCAACCAAATGCTAGGCCGGGCAAAACTCTGCCAAGAACAAAAAACCTTCAACACAAACAAAAAAAAGCAGCAAAAACAGCCTCCTCTTAACAGGGTGGTCCTCCACCCCGCCCCCCTTGACTTCTGTCCCTTTTCAAACAAAACAGACCAAAAACCTCCACGATTCCATCCTGTGATAGGCTTGATTGGGATGTTTTTGATCAAATTTGAGAAGGTTTACCTCATGTAGTTTTTCTGTTCATCCTTGTCAAGGTTTCTAACTTGACCAATCATTATTTCCTTGGTTGACCATCTCAGGGGAGAGGGATGGTGACTGGGAGACTTTCACTGAGAAACAGAAGGTTGAACAAAGAGGTGATCACTCCAGGCTGCCATCAGCCTCCTGAAGCCCCCACTCCCACCCCCTGAAATGGTGATTTCAGTTTAACCTGGACACCAGATTGTAAAGCTGCTCATTTGTTCTCTCCTCCCCATGGCTTCCTGCTCCTGAGCCCTAACTGTCTATGAAAGTGGAAGTGGGCAGCTCCCTTCCTTGAGTTCATCCTAGAGGAGAAGCCAGTCTCTGTGAGATAGAGCCGTTGCCTTCCTCTTCTTCCAAAGGAATATTTATGGATCCAATTTCTACAATTTACATCTTTCATTTAATATTCTAGTTTTCTTTCCCCAAGGCTTCCAGTGCTATTCATGTCAGAAGAGATGTCTTATTTCCCGAATGTCTTTTGCATTATTAGTTTCATTTATTATTTTTATGTTTTCTATTGGGTCTACGTACATATCATTTCCCTTAGATAACCCGAGCAGCTCACAATGAACTGGTGGCTAGCATCTTTCAGCAGTGACTGTGCATGGACAATCAGCCCCATTAACTCCTCTACCATCCCCAAAATGTCCGTGTAGACGTTGTCAAGCTATCAACTTTGATTCTTTTCTTTTCTGGACAGTGGAGGGCTTAAAAAAAGACAAAACTGAAATTCCACTTTCCCAGAGAGCTGCAGTGCCTGTCTCTCACTCCCATTTGGCTTTGGAAGTTACCCAAGATCTGAGAAGCACACAATGTAAAAGCACCACTGTGCATAAGCATACACAGATGTTTGTGGCATGCTACTCATAACAGCTAAGTCATGGGATCAACCCAAGTGTCCATAAACAGAGGAATGGATAAAGGAAATATAATAAATGTGATACACACACACATTTCACTCATCCACGAAGAAGAATGAAGTTAGATTGTTTTCAGGAAAGGGGA
This sequence comes from Peromyscus attwateri, assembly GCA_902168425.1. NCBI lineage: Eukaryota > Metazoa > Chordata > Mammalia > Rodentia > Cricetidae > Peromyscus > Peromyscus attwateri. The sequence continues at coordinate 9,905 of CABHPP010118584.1, forward strand.
TTCAACTGGAGATTATCAAATTAAGTGCATTGAAGTCATACTCAGAAAAGCAAATGCATTTTCTTTCATCTACAAATCCTAAGTTTTATATAGATATTTGAAATCATGTGAGATATATATGTATATATACATATATACCTACATATATATATACACATCTACATATACATACATATATGACATGAAAGTAGATACAAAAGTGTTTAGAGGAAGAAAGTGGACTGATGGGTAGTGGGAAGGAAGAGGAGGAGGGGGGTGAGGCATCAGGAATGGATGGGGTCAAATACGTCATATACTGCGATGAAACTGCTGTCATGCAATCTGCTTCTATGTATAATGAAGAGATGTAAATGAAAAAATATGTAATTGTTTTGAAGTAGAACAGCAAACTGCTTTCATTTGGCCTTTTAAAGTCATGAAAAGTACGTTAAATGAAGTGAAATCCCACAGAGTATCTGTGGACCCTACAAAACCAAGAGGATGGTTTGTAAGGTCACACTTTATAGTGGCAGCCATAATTGGATGCCACCTGTCACTTTCAGAATCAGCAAAACTCTCGAACAAAGCCACCTTTCTGTATATGTATTTACCAGACAAACTGATTTATCATGAGAGTACATGAACTCTTGCTTGGGCCTTGAAAGGTGCTGTGTTTTGAAGGGATTTTGATTTTGGGCAAGAAGATTGTGGAGGGCATGTGTTCTAGTGACTCAGAATGGAACTACTTGTTTGGCCCTTGGGAAGTCCCAGAAGCACCATGTGACTCTATCCACAGTTGCTGTGATGTGAGTTCTTCCCTGGGAAGTCCTCTGTCCAGTCTCCTGTCTGTCTTCTGCCTCACCCTGTGTCTTGTATTAAGGAGATACCCAATGCTCCCTGCATCTATGGCACCACTCCATCTCTCTCCACCTGCTTTGTAAAGAGTAAAAAGATGTCAGCCAAAGTGGCATGTTGGGCCTGAGCGGATGGGGCACTGCTGAGTTGGGGACAGTTTTGTGCATCATATGCTTTATTGCTAGCCCTCCTGCTACTTGGCTTGATCACCAAGTCCTCTTCAAAGCCCTCTTGCCCTGTGTAGTGGTAAAGTATTGAGGAAGCCACATATGAGATCCAACTTTCAATGGACGCCCCTGGCTCACTTAGATGACTCTGTCTCATATTCGTCTTTGAGTGGGCTCCGTCCCACGGACCACAATACTCAAAAGTCTACTGATGCTAACTTATCCCAGAAGATTTAGATCATATGTGACTGAATATTGTATCTTGCAGACACTTGGTGCTCAGTAAGGTTTACAAAGTCAATGTGAGGAGGTTCCTAAATACAAATGGACAACTCCTGCCTTAGTTATGGTTTCTATAGCTGCGATGAAGCATCATGACCAAAAGCAAGTTGGGAAGGAAAGGGTTTATTTGGCTTACACTTCCACATTGTAGTCCATCATTGAAGCAAGTCAGGACAGGAACTCAAACAGGGCAGGAACCTGGAGACAGGAACTGACACAGAGGCATGGAGGAGTGCTGTTTACTGGCTTGCTCAGTCTGCTTTCTTAGAAAGCCCAGGACCACAAGTACAAGGGTAATACCATCCACAATGGGCTAGGCACTCCCCCTTAATCACATTAAGAAATGTCCTACATTCAGATCTTATGGAAGCATTTTCTTAATTGAGGTTCCCTCCTTTCAGATAACTCTAGCTTGTGTCAAGTTGACATAAAACTATCCAGCACACCCCATGTGTTTTCTCATTCAGCATTCTTCTAGAGGGTTAGTCAGTTGAAAATGACTGATTTTTCAGTTTTATATGTCATCTTTTTGGAGAATTATTCTGGGAAGTTAATTGTTTTTCTATTACTCAAGTGAAAATAACGAAAAATTGCCTGTAATTTAGACTGGTTTAACCGAATACCCAACTTGGGTCAGACACATTAACAAATCAGAAATGATAACAATTTGGCTAAGACACTAAGTTCATTTTCTGGGTAGTAGTAAATTAATAATAACTGAAGGGAGGAGGTGGATTTTTAAAAATATATATTTGCTTTGAAAAATACTATGCATGGATCTTTAACCTTCTTGTAGACCCAGGTTCCTGTTGAAACTTAGCAATATATTTCCATGTCTATTAACTTCATCCTCAATGAATAGTAAGTCTCTGAAACACACTTTCTGTAATGTTATCACCACTCAGTCTGCTGTGGGGTCTTGCAGTCAGTTTTTCAATTAAAAAATGCCCAGTGCTCTATTAACCTTTTGTCTACTGCTCCATCCTTCATAGCCCCGTTGACTGAGATGGCAAGCCACGTATTAAAAAAGGGCACATGGTACTATGAACCACCCCAAGTCCTCTGTCATTAGGGAGATGAAAAATTGTCTTTTCATTAAAAAAATGAGACAGTTTGTCATACTCATGGATGCTTGAGCTACCTGAAAACTCTTTGTTCCTAGAGATGAGAATTAACTGCTAACAGACAACATCCTCCAGCCAACCTAGAAATTCCCTTCCCATGGGAAGAGCTTCTCATGGGAAGAGGAACTCCAGGCTGGATGTCTGCTCTCTTTCTTACTTTCATACCTTAGAGGAAGCTTTCTGGAGTGGACAATCAGTCATGCTACCAATGTTTGTGTCAACTCAGGAGATGAGCAGGTCTAGGTGTCTGAAACCCAGCCCCATTGTTAGCTTTGTAGTACCAGGGGACAGCCACTGAGAACCAGTGGCTTGACTTTGGATTTCTAGAACACTTAAGAATTCCTTTTATTTCCCATCCCAAAGTAAATACAAGGGAGAAGTACCAAGGGCAATTCTTTGGAAATATATCTTGATGACGTTGATTTGGGCATAGGGGTGGGTTGGGCTTTGATACAGCTAAACTCTCTATTAAGTTTCACCTGATAGAGATCTATGGAACCTTATTTTCCTTCCATCCAATTATAGGTGGGGCCTGATCCAGCAAAAGAGAGTGAAAGGTCCTAGTTTTCCTATTCTGTGTTTCCCTTGCCCTCCCCATGTGTTTGTCCCAGGGCCCTGATAAACCCCTCCCCACCTAAGTTTCTCAGGGTCCTCCCAACCCTTCCCTCCCTATGAGTTCCTCCTAACCCTTCCCCACCTGGGTCCCAACGTCCTCCTAACCACTCTAGAAGACTCACAGGAGGAAATCAGCATCTCATCCAACTCAGCAAACATTTTATAGCGCCATGGTGATTGGCACTGGGTTCTGGCATCACCTGTCGAGAGCTGTGAAGTGATCCTTTCATTCACATCTAATTGAACACATTTCCTGGGCTACTCACTTAGCTTTTCCAAACTCTGCTATCTTTCTTTGTGGAAGAGACAAAACTGCCATGCCACTGACTTCCATGTGTCAGATGTTGTAGGATGCAGTTTGGTGCATAAAGATGTCATACTGCTTAAGTTCTGGCTCTATACACTTGGAAAAGTTATTTGATATTTAAGGTGAGTTTCTCGTCTATTAAGTGGGCTGTTACAGAATTCACTTCATAAGGAAGGTGCTTAGGGAGAAGGGCAGGAAGACAAGAGAAGGTAATAAGGTTTGAATATGATCTGTAAGTATATTATGCATACAAATAGTAATGTCATAATAAAATTCATATATAATTAATGTATGCTAATTAAAAGAATTCATCTCATGAAGCTAGTGTGCAGATTTAATGAGATTATTGTGGAGATGCTCCATCTGTGCCTATCATGTAGTCATGATCAATGAAGAACAGCTACTAGCATTTTTAGTTGTTATGATCATATATCTGCCTCTTTACCACTTTGAGACTCCCTCAAAGTAGATCATTAATGATTTGTTAGTGATGGAGATGGGAGGTTAGTGGGAGAGCTGTAGAGCTGTGGTGCTCACACTCACACCTGTGGCTTCCACAGTGCACTTTCCACCGTGCCTGGTTCTATTTTCTCCCAACCCCTGCCTCCTGCCTGGATGCTCAGCAGATGGTCAATGAGTCCCTGCCCCAGAAGCCCATACTCCATGTAGTAGTACAAAATCTAAACAGTCTCTTTAATAAAAAAAACCTGGAGCCAGATATTGGGATAAATGCTGAAAGATCAGAGAGACAAAGGAACAAACCTCTGCCACGTCTTACCTCTAGGACTCCTCAGCCTGAAAAACTTTTAGTTCCTGTCTCCTCATGCCTTATATACCTTTCTCCACCCAGTCATCACTTCCTTCCTAGTGCTGGGATTAATGGCGTGTGTGTGCTTCCCAAACACTGGGATTAAGGGTGTGAGATCTCAAATGCTGGGACTAAAGGCGTGTGACTCCCAAGTATTGGGATTAAAGGTATGTGCCACCACTGCCTGCCTCTGATTCTCTCCTAGACTGAGTCAGTCTCAAGTAGTCCAGTGTGGCCTTGAATTCACAGAGATCCAGACAGATCTCTGCCTCCCGAGTGCTAGGATTAAAGGTGTATGTCACCACTGCCTGGCCTCTGTATTTAAACTAGTGGCTTGTTCTGTTCTCTGATCTTCAGGCAAATTTTATTAGGGTACATAATATATTGCCACAACTTCACTTCCTCCATGTTTGATCGTCCTTTGTCTCTACTCCATTCTCAATTGCTCATTATGCTAATTATCCCATCCTTTTCAGCTTCCTTTCCAGCTTCCAGCAATCATACTGGATTCTTGTAAAAAAATATTTATTTATTATTTTATTCACTCATTCATTTCTTTGTTCATTGTTTTAAGATGGGATTTCAGTACACAGCTCGGGCTCTATGTAGTCCAGCCTGGCTTAGAACGTATAATATTCCTGCCTCAGCCTGAGTGCTATGATTACATGTATATATCCACATGCCAAGCTCTTTCACCATAATATTGTCCCATATATTTCATCTCTGCTTCTCCATTGGCTTAGCATCAGTGGGAAGTTTTCCCTATTAACAACCATGTACATTAGTGTCCCGCCCAATGGTGTGCTGAAACGAACTCTTACCAGTTCACAAGAACTAATTGTTATCATTTCAGGAAAAGTTTAAGACAGTTGACATCACACTGGTAGTTTCAAATCAGTTGTTGTAGAAATATTTGCCCTCTGAACACCTGCAAATTCCAGAAAGGAGAGTGTAACTTTTGTTTCTGGAGAGTCTGTTGTAACATATAGTACATCATTGTCACCCCCACATTCCCAACCAATTTCTTCTTCCCTTCGAAACCAAAGTTCCTGAGAAAGTGATACACTTCTCCATCTCCCTTCACACTACCACCAAAACCAAAACAAAACAAATCTACTTATTTTCGCTCTTAGCCAAGGTCAACAGTGGTTTCAGTTCGTCTTAGCTCAGCCACCGACCTTATCTTCTTCTGCATAAACATGTTTCTGGCTGCTGTGACCTTCTGCTTCTCTGGTCACTCATTGTCATTCCTCTAGATTCTGAGGCCCAGTTCTTGCCTGCTTTAGATTCCCACAGTAGATGCTATCTGTGCTTCATTGCCTTAACCCTGTCAGACTGAGCTCTGACTGTCTCCTGAGATAACTAAACACAACCCCTCTATTGGCTTTTCTATATTCTCTATTTGTCTGTCTGTTTGTCTGTCTGTCCCTCTTTTTCACTCCACTTCTTGGCATTGCTCCCCCAGCTAAGCTGCCTGCAACAGGTCTTATGTCTCAGATACTTTGGGGAGTGGGGAGTTCACAGAGCAGAATACTTTAAAGTTGAACTTTTAAAGTTAGACTTGTCACATCAGCTTCAAGACCTATAGTAATATAGACCAGTGTCATGTAAAGATTAACACATCTTAGTAGCCATGGAAGAGTGTCATCTAAAGCGCTACACAATCATGAACCTTCTGTGCCTTCTGTGTCTGTTATTTTTTCTCTGAATAAGTATGTATAGATATACCCTAGCACAAGCCATCCATGTTCCAAGGTAGAAATCTTCAAGTTTCTGTCTTCTACTTCACCTACCCAATCAAATTGTTCAAGTTGTCTAACTTTAAAATGGTTCTTGAGTCAGTCATTTGCTTTTATGATAAACTGATAAAAATATTAAATTCACAAAAGATACTTTTTCTTTCTGCAAAGAAACCATGCAAGCTCTCATGCAAGCTTTCTTCTTACACACACACACACACACACACACACGCACCCCCCATACACACACACACAGTGCCCTTGTGGATACACAGGCACAGATGCTCTGCAAACATTGAGGAAGTGCTTTTCCTCTATGAGCTTTGACACTGTGGCCTTAGCAGTTCCTTTCCCTTTTCTCGGGGAGCAGCTACTCTGTCATAATGCAAGAATCCCAAGAATTATGATTCAATTTGATTAGCTTTGTTTTTGAAATGCCAACCGATTGAAGAAATACTAACTGAATATGATAAAATTGGTACCCTAGTGAATGAGCTTTGTTTCCTTAGTTTTTGAATCTGGACTCATCTTCCCAACTTTCTGGTGCTTTTAGGTGGGGGCAACAAGTAGATGCTTGCTTCTGATGTTCCAAAGCCCCAGTTCTCAGGGCACTGCTCTGTTTTCAGTGCTGCTCGATGGAAAAACGTCCCCTTTGAAAATATTACCAAGGCTGTTCCACCATACCACAAGGACACTTGCTCAACTATGTGCATAGCAGCGTTACTTGTAATAGCCAGAACCTGGAAATAACCTAGATGTCCCTCAACTGAAGAATGAGTAAAGAAAATGTACATTTACATAATGAAGTATTATTTAGCTGTTAAAAAACAATAACATCAGGAGATTTGAAGGCAAATGGATGGAATTTGAATATACTCTAAGTTGCTTTTGGTCATGGTGTTTTAACACAGCAACAGGGAAGTGATTAATAAAGGTGATCATTTGCCACCATTAATCATTCAGACATATTGGAAGACATGCAACAGGACGTGGTAGAGGATGCTACCCAGGCATTTGAGACAGATCATGGAAAAGGGTCTTGTAGCCTATATCAGTGAGCCAGAGTAGAAGTACTACCCCACCTGGCACTGCATGAATGTCAGTGGTCATGTGACCCATGAAGCTCAAACCTCATCTACTTCTATCTAGGTTAAGTAGCCATTTTCCTGTTCAGACGGAGTTAAAGGCATAGGTTGTGCCAAACATCCAGCAATTCAGCCTAAACAAGGACTGCAGCCTAAATTCCAAGTCCCAGAGTGAACTTGTCAGTCTTGCTAGGAGAACACCTTCATGTTGAAACTTTAAAGTGTTTTGTTCAGGGAATCCTCTATACTAGTCAGCTGTGGTCATAAAACATTTGATAAAAAACAACTTACATTTATTAATATTCATTTTCTGTTTCATACTTCTATGCCCCATGTTTTGCCCCTTAATCCAGCCTATTAAAAAATAAATGGTCAATATGTTAAGAGAAAGAAAGAAAGAAAGAAAGAAAGAAAGAGAAAGAAAGAAAGAGAGAGAGAAAGAAGGAAAGAAAAAAGAAAACATTACCAGTGAAGAATGACATACATACCTCCCAAGACAATGATATTCTCTCTTCCAAGAATTTGAGAAACATTCAAAAATATTGACTGCCACCTAGACTGACTCTAATGTAAAACTGTCAGCAGATGTAGATTTCCTTGCTGTGGGATGTTCTGTATGGCAAATGTGTTGCTCTGATTGGTTAATAAATAAAACACTGATTGGCCAGTAGCCAGGTAGGAAGTATAGGTAGAACTAACAGAGAGGAGAATTGAGGGAACAGGAAGGTAGAGCGAGAGACCTGCCAGCCGCCACCATGACAAGCAAGATGTAAGGTACCGGTAAGCCACGAGCCACATGGCAACTTATAAATTAATAGAAATGGGTTAATTTAAGACATAAGAACTAGATAACAAGAAGCTTGCCATACAGTTTATAAGTAATATAAGTGTCTGAGTGATTATTTTGTACGTGGGTTGTGGGACTGTGGGGGCTTGGTGGGACCTGGAGAGAAGCTCTCCAGCTACATTTCCTTGGCTTTTGAGGCTAACATTTTGATGCAATGATCAAGGTTGGCTCTGAGGAGCATCAGGAAAGCTAGTCTGTGCTAGATGTGGTAGCACACACTTGGAATACCAGCACTCTGCAAGGCAAAGCAGAAGGAGTCTAGTATGGGCTGCATGGTGAGATTCTGTCCTTAGAAAAAGGATTCACATGAAGAAAGAAATAAAGAAAGAGATGGACAGACAGACAGACAGACAGACAGGAAAACTACAAGTGAAACCCATATTCTGGGATGTGCTGAGTTTAGTTGTTTGACATTAGAAACTGTGCCCTCTCACATCCACATTCTTCTACATCGATGACTCATTTTTCAGTGACACAAATGGAACTTCTGGGCTCAAGAATATTCACATATTGAGGATCTTTAGTGCATGTTGACAAACGATTCTCAGAAAAGTTTGTATTAATTTTTAATCCTACTTAGTCTATGTCTGGTCCTTAAGCTCTTGTAGTCTCTAGATACTACACTTTAAAGATAAACATAGCTCCCAAAGCATTCCTGTTTAATCTATGGAGTAATGCCCAGATTCACTTATAACAAGAGATATGCAAATTAACATTTTCCTAAAGTTTTACTTTCCCTTCACCCATTGGGTAAACCCCGGGCATTTGATAAAATGCTGTCGCAAGTATTAGAGAAACAGGCACACTCATATGTGGAGTAAGTTGACAAAGCCTTCATGGGTTGGAAACAGCTTTCTGATTAAGCTCTCTGGCCCCAGCTATTCCACTTTGGGGTCTATGTAAACTCTTCACTATTTCAGAATTGATTTTTATTTTCTGCATGAAGCCAGGATGCAACTTTTCTTTGTATCCAACGGCAATGAGGTCACTCATTGTTGACTAGGTCATTTATGCCCAGTTGCTGTCAGAGAGTGTGTGATCCTTGCTGTCAAGCCTGTGTCTGGACTTTGTATTTTCTGCCTCCATTTATCTGTCTGTCTAGACCTCCCCAGACCAGACCAGCACGCACTAAGAGACCTGCGTGAGCTCAGAACCTTGTGCTTCCATGTAACCTCTGTCAAGACTCTGGGCAGGAACCGAAACTACCTTCTTGCATTCATATCTCTTGTTTTATTGTGTGATCTCTTATGAATGTGTTTACTGCCCTTCATGGCTGTCGTGTCTGAAGGGCACGTCACCAGCACTAATCTGTGAGCCCTTTGAATCAAGGTTGACTCTCCCATTTTTCACACTTCTCACTTGCGCCTAACATCGGCAAGAACACGTGGTATCAGCAACCAGCGATAGAATGGAAAAGAGTCTGTTAAATTCCAGCGTGGCTGTTCAATAGCAGTTTTGTATTATCTTTGGAAAATCCTGTGTCTACTCTCACCCTTTGGCTGTTTGCCACCAAAATGAAGATAATAATCCTGATGTCATAAGGACAGCATGGAAATTAAAGTAAAAGATACTCCTAAGCATTCCTGGTATAGATTTGGTATGTAGGGATGCCCTGGCGAAAAGCTTCATTCATTCATTCATTCATTCATTCACTCACTCACTCATTCAAGGTTCATTTTAATCAGGTATATATAAAAGCTGTCATTGTCTCGTTCTTCCCTCATAATCATGAACTTACCAAGCAGAATTAGTTTCCTCTATAATGGTTTCCTGAGCTGGAGACTAAGCATTCCTACCAATGGGTTCCAGTTGCTTACAGCAAGATCGAATCCCAAACTTTCTTAATTGGGAGTTTGGACGATGCTGTGGTGTGTACAGTGAGAATAGCCAGACAAAGAACACTGAGCTTAGGAAGTATAGGGCTCTGGTTTGTGTATGTGTATTCCCCCTTTCTTCCTCTTTCTCTCTCTCTCTGTGTTTATATATGTATGTGTAAGTTCACTTTTGTATATGTGTACATATATGTGTATATGTGTGTGTGCGCGCGCACACGTGTGTGTATTCTTCTTTGTTTGTTTGCTTTCAGAAGTCACCACAGAGTGCATATTCTAGAGATTTAGAGAAAAAGAGTTCAGAGTGTGGCCAGGTAAGTGGTCCAGGTCATCACCTCTCCCCATTCCACTCTTTTCTCCTACTTTTCCTCTTCTCTTTCCCACACTTTCTGCTTTCTCTGGAAGATTTAGAGTTGTTATGTCTCTGTGTCAGCTCCCAGAGATTGAACAATGAGCTGCCAGTCAAATTTCCCTTTTTCCTCCATCAGCATGGTGGACTGACTCCATTAGCATAATAGGGGTAGAAGATGTAACAGAGTAGTGAGTGTAAATGTGAAAATGGAGAGCTTGCTAGAGGACAGCCTGCTCCTACATCAGACTTTCTCTACCATTCTGTTCCTGCAGCCTGGGCTCACCCATTGGTTCTATGGGACTGTGTAGCTGCATGTCTGTTTTCTCTCTAGATAGTGACTTCTCCAATGGAAAGCACTGAGTATTTGTTTTCTCCAAGTACCTGGAATATAGTGGACACTCAGCAAATACTTGCTGTATATATGTAAATAATGAATGAATGAATGCCATGTGTATTCTGTTTGCCAATAGTTGGGTTTTCTGCAAAACTATATGTGCATATCACTCAGCCCTTATAGGACACAGGTAAGAGTATGCTGCAACCCTACATATACAGATAGGCATGTTCTTGGGTATCAGTGCAGGTGTTACTGGCTTCCATTTCTTCTCTGAAACAGCCATATGAAACATTTCATCCTCACTTCTAGGACCCATGAAGAAGTTGTATGTCTTTGATGGAGAATCCTCACTCCTGTCCCCTACATAAAGAATCTTCCTTATCATGCTGTTTATAGTACTTCAAAAAAGGGGCGGGGGGGATTTCAGGGGAAGTTCAAAGGGGATTAGAGTAAGCCAAAGGAGATCAAAATATGCTTCTTCAAGCTATGTGACTCTGTGCTACAATGCCACTATTATTTAAGTTACCTTTAAAGTGAAGCAGACACCAGTTCCAAAGAATTCAAACACGTGGGATGTTAAGAACAGTGCTGAGCGTGCAGCTGACACTGGATAAAATTATCAGTGGTTAAACTATGCCAAGGTGTGTGTTAACAGCTATGCTGGAGTAGATGAAAGGAGAAGAGTAGCAGCTGAGGGCAGTCCCTGGGCTTCACCTTTCTGATTCTGGAAATCCCATTATTTTAGTGATAAGACTTTACTCAGGTGTTGAGGGAGTCAGGTAATTTGATGAACATGATTCTTTTCCAAGTCTGTAATCACAGCACACACAAGTTCTCAACTAAATGAGTGAGTGAGATTGTTACATATCTTTATGATTTTGGGATCTGAACAAGGTTCTGAAGCTAGAATGATTTTCATATCGATCATTCAGTGCACATTGATTGGACACCTACTGTCTGCCAGGGGATACAAAGATGAATTACATATAAATTCTATCCCCCTAGGAGTTCCCAACTTACTTAAGAAAACAACTCAAGAGAAGTTGAATCTTGCCCCAAGAATTGAATAATGGCTCAACAGGTCCAGCTTGGGGGTTGTTCACGATTCTTACCTTGTGAGTAGTAATGACAAGAATTCCACTTCAGGGAAGAGAGAAGTCGGGTCTTTGGGCTGAGAAGGTGCCACAAAGCTGCTCAGGGTAGAACCTGAACCCAAAGAAGGGGGAGATCCTGGGAGGGCAGTGGGGAAAAAGAATTTGTGTGCTAGTGACCTAGTAGACTGGCCTGGATAGAAAGGTGGATTTACACAGTAGGAGAGAAATATGGTTCCACAGGCCAAGCCTTGAATGCCAAGGCAAGAACTCTGGAGTGGATTCCTAACCACAAGAAGCTTTTGAGTAGAGAAGCAACACTGGACACATTTCTAGAACCTTTCTGTGGATATGAGATCACACTAAAATGCTAGTTGGCCTTCAATGGAGACTTCTGATCCTCCACTGAGGCCTAAGTCAGGTTTACTCCAGGTTGATTGCTTCAGAACTTTAGTGGCCGAGAATCTCTGGTAACAATAGGCGATGGAAAACAAAGAATGCAAATAGCACAGTTCACATGAAGTTACTGTCAGATCTGGGGCAGGGTTGGGACTGATCTAGATACCACAGCTCCCTCAGAGAGGGCAGGGCCCTCAATGTGGATACAGGAAGCTGGTGTGAGCCAAGGAATTTGTCTTGAAGGGTATGTGTCATAGTCAGAATAGATACTACTTTCCCCACCATTCACCTTCGAAACGGTTGACAGGCATTCAGATACAATGTAGTTCTTCAAGGCACCATGAAAAGTTGCCTTTAACCTCTCCAAAGCAATAGGCTGATGTTTGTTCGTGAACATCAGTGGGACGGGCAAAGCTGACCAATGGCCGGCCACGTGGACTTTGATTGATAGACTCTTGTCTAGTGAGTCAAATGGCAGAGGGGTGGAGTTATTGAAGGAGTGAACAGTTAGAGAGACACAGCTGTTTCAGCCCTGGCTTAGGACAAAGCTCACTTGAACCCCTTCATAGCCCTTGTTGAGACAGGCCTGGGGACTACCCAAAGAGCTAAAGAAGTAAGAAAAGTAGGGGACAGCAACCCAGTCTGGCAATCCACCTGCACTGGCCAGACAAGATTAACTTTCAACTTCAAGGGGAATCGGCAAGAAGAGCAGAAGGAACCCTTAAATTTTTCTTTCACATTCTGGATATTTTTTTCCCCAGTGAATTGAAAAAAAAAATCTATTCTGCAAAATACGTGGCCCCATAACGAACTCAAACTCAAGGAGAGTTTTTGCCGTTTGATGTATCATCCCCTTTATTTAAAGTGATGAAAGGGAGAAAATGTTTTTCAAAGTGATATCATTCATCTCATGATAATCAATAAAAACTTCATAACCTAATATATTAAAGAAAACATTTAAGTTCAAGCAGAGCAAAAAGGCAAGAGTCTTAGAAATACCACAAGGCTGTGAGGGGAGACAGTGGCCTACTCCTTTTGACCCCATTTAGGTAAAGAGTTTTCAGCCACCTTAACTTCCCAGATTCCTTTTCTTCCTTCCAAGGTAGCTGAGCGCTAATAAAGCACGGGGCCACAGATTCCTACTTTGGACTGCCACACCCTGTTACCTACCATTGCCCTTCATTGCAGCCAAGTGACTACGCAGCCTTCATCTCCCACGTGTCCAGGGAAGCCAGCCATGCAGGTTTGATTCTGGATTCCCAGGCCAGTGGACTAGGGGACCTCAGGCTAAAGCAGGTTCATCCTTCCCTTCCATTGTTGTGCAAGGTAAATACTGTTTACTCACGATCTCTCCATTTTGCTTGGCGGAGAGGAGGTGTAAAGAACAAAGCTCCCCTTCCCGTCTTCCACCTGCGCACCCCACTAGTGTGTGGGTTGTTTCTGAGTACTTTTCCATTTCCCACACTTTCTGACCCAGTTCAGCATGCTTTGTTCCACATAAAGTGAGCGCACACGGGCTCGCCTTTCCAAGAAGGCAGTTAAAACGTGGAGAAGAGAAATCTGGCCTCCCTGATGGCCGAGGGACAGAGCTACCCTGAGTTCTTTTAGGAATAACAAGTCTTCAAGGGAGGTGCAGCATTACCCAGAGGCAGAGGAGCTAGCAGCTTTTGAATTTTGATCTGAGGGGCTTAAGCCTACCTTCCACTAAGCATCTTACTTTCTAAGATGTTCAAGTGCCTGGCATGTCCCTGCTGCTGCTTGGTGCATACTGGTTAAGCAGTTCTCATTCTCTCTCTCCATCCCTTCATTTCTGTCTTTTTCTCTTCCCTTCTCTCTCTCTCTTCTTTCTTCCTTGTCTTTCACACTGCGTTCCCTACTTTCTCTGTCTCTGTCTCTCATCTGTCTCTCTCTTTTACTCTGTCTCCTCTGTCTCTATCTCTCTCTGTCTCTCTGTTACTCTTCCTCCCCCCCCAACCCCATCCCGATCCCTGAGCATCACCTAAGCATCTTCTCAGAAGAGACAAGCCTTCTGGAGGGCCACACATTGAGTCAGTAAATCCCAATGAGAATCAATAGGATGCTTACCAGGCCCAGGAGAATAGCCTTGCTTGCCCACTAGAATGCAAATTGCATGAAAGAAGGAATTAGTAACAGTTTTTCCAGAACTCAGTTCTCCAGACACAGTGGTAATTGCAAAGTATCTGTTAAATGAATGAATGAATGAATGGTCTCCATACTGTTATGTTGTTAAACATCATTATGTTCATTGCAAGGAGAAGCCAGATGCACTTTAGAAAGATTAATTAATATCTTCAAAGTCTTGCAGTGAAACTGTTGTAAATTCTGAATTCTAATTTGGATCTGTATGACCCCAGAGTCATGACCACACAGGAGAGAACTCACGAGAACCTCAGAGATGAGATGAGGTGCCATGTTTCTACTGTTTCCCATCTTTCCAACTTCACACCGAAAGCTTTAGAACAAGGGGTCCATGTTCTCCCTCTTTAACTTGCGCCACAGACCAAGCATAAATTTAGCTTTATGATGGAGTCACGGGTGATCTTATAAATAATTAACATATTAACCCATGTTGAAAATGTCTTAGGAATCAGAGAAAGCATGTTCAAAACAAATGTCACGTTGTCACTTTGGTTTGACCCTCTCATCCTTCCCTAAGGGAATTCTGTATATTCCTGGTTTGAAGACAAGACTCCACACTTTTTGTTTGTTTGTTTGTTTGTTTGTTTGTTTTGAGACAAGGTTTCTCTGTATAGTTTTGGTGCCTGTCCTAGATCTCGCTCTATAGCCCAGGCTGGCCTCGAACTCACAGAGATCCACCTGCCTCTGTCTCCCAAGTGCTGGGATTAAAGGCATGCGCCACCGCTGCCCTGCCTCCACACTTTTTTACAAGTGATATTTTCATGGAAAATTCTGGAAGTGTTGTAGGAAAGCTGGTCTCTCTTAGACTCTGCCTGCTGCATGGAGCTTCCTGTCTGCTGTGGCCAATAGCCAAAGGAGTTGGAATATTTGGACTCTATGTTTGTTAGGGTTTCTATTGCTGTGAAGAGACACTATGATCATGGCAACTCTTACAAAGGAAAGCATTTAATTGGGGCTGGCTCACAGGTTCAGAGGATTAGTCCATTGTTATCACGGTGGGAAGCATGGTGGCATGCAGGCAGAAATGGTGCTGGAGAGGTAGCTGAGAGCTCTACATCTGGCAGCAGGAAGAGAGAGTGAGCCATTGGGCCTGCCTTGAGCTTCTGAAACCTGGAAGCCCACCCCCCAGTGACACTCTTCCTCCAAAAGGCCACACCGACTCCAACAAGGTCACATGTTCTAATCCTTTTGAATAATGCCACTCCCTGTGAGCCTATAGGTGCCATTTTCATTCAAACCACCACAGATTCCTAGGTCATTCCTAGGAGCCTAAGGGCATGATTTCTTTTTCTAGTTCCCTTTCTTATCCTTCTTTTTCTCCTTGCTCTTCTTCCTTTTTCTTCACCTTCTCCCTCACTTTTCTCTTCTTTCTCCCTCTTCCTATTTCTTCCTCTTATTTTTCAAACCAGGGTTTCCTTAAAAGACCTATATTCTGAGCAGCTGGTTGTGGGGCAGTGGAGATGGTTGAGAGTGGGAGACTGTGGGAGAAGACTGCTTTTTTCCTTTTCTAAGCTACAGCCTCTGGTCGTTGGCTCTGTGGGAGGATCATGGCGAATCTGCTGGCCTAGAACACAGGGATCTGCATCAGTTTGTAACCTGTAAGAAGGGGGTTGGATTATTCATCACTCTGTTAGGCTGAACATAACAGAGATGAGGTCTGCTCGCCAAGAGCTTAAAGTAGTTATGGAGACAGCTGGAGTTGAATCCAGACACCATGGCACAGACATAGTCCAGAGGTATGCAAGGCACCATGGGAACACCCAAAATTAGGACACCTAATTGCTCAGTCTTTTGAAGGTCCCTGAATATGTGGGAAAGCACATATTCATGACCTAAAAGGCATTGTGCTCATAGGCAAACGAGGCATCCCCCTTTGACTTATTTCAGGTATTGTCAGGTCATCATTGACTGGATCCTTCTGTCATTCTTGGGTCTCAAGAATCATGTTAAGCATTGAGATAGGATAATATGATGCCCAGATTTTGTAGACCAGCACAAACAGCTCCAAACCGTCCAACCATTCATGAATTGGATCCACTGGGGTGGGAATCTCCATTAGTTTCAAGAGTTTAATGTGGATAATGGAGTATGAGTGGATACATGGCAAAGAAATTGGCAAATTCTCAGAAGGCTTTGGGGATAGACAGCAGGAAGGCTGTGTGAGACATTCCAGAATGGACTCATGTCATTGGGAAATCTGGATCAGAATTTCTTGTCCCGGTTTCCCAGTTTTGGATGAACCAATAAAATTCTCTGCCAGAAGGTTAGAAGGAAGGAGGAGAATAATGCCAGGGTGTTCATCATTGTTACCACCTCCTCCTCACATGGGCCACCCTTTGTAACAGCTAAGTCTAACAAGCCCCTTTTATGGGGCAGTCTTTTTTTACAATGGCAGCTGCTGCTATCTCTGAGTTTTGAAGACTGTTTTCTCATTCAGTTTTTTAGTCCTAAGAGCAGATTCTGTCTGCTGCACTAACTCAGTCTTATTTATCATCCTTGATGGTTTCCTTTAACCTTGTTCATATTTGGAAAGAGTGTCTTCATCAAACTCATTTCTATGTAATCGGATGGAGTGTGCCACCTGGGACCTGACCAGGCTGTTCCCGATACACACCTCTCCCCACCGTGCTGCTGAATGGGTCTATAAAGTCATATAGATTTGTAAGGAACGGATGCCTCAGCATCACTGTGCCTTATTTCTCCCATATGAAAACCCTGTGACAGAAGCTGAAGGGTCAGCAGCTGGTCACCTTCCCACAGCTAGTTAGCTCCGGGTGGCATCTTTGGTCTTACTAATATCAGACTCTAATAAAGGAAGGGGTGGCTCTCCTCTGACTTGGGGTTCTCTCTGAGGTAGACACTTGCTTACCACAGACCCCAGAGCTTTCATTCCACCTGTTACCGCCCCTCCTCATTATGCTTCAGAGTAGAAATCTACCCAGGCAGCAACAGCCTTCGCTTCCCGCTAATGAAGCATGTTCTACAGGGATCTGGGGGTTCCGTTTCGATTTTTCAGGATCTACAAATAAATAACACAGCGCAGCACATTGTTTGCTAGAAATTACCAGGAGCCCGTTCTTCTATGCTCATTCTGCCATACAGAAAGGGGCTGCAGCAGCAATCAATGGGTTTTCCATGGTCCCTGACCATCTACTAGCTCTTATTTTACTGGTTTGATTTTGCTTATACAGTCCCAGCTGTGATTATCAATATGTGCATTGAAGCTACTCCTGGCGCTGGCTGTAGCAACAATAATAAGATTGGGGGGTGCAGAGAGGGTAATCTGCCTGCCTCCAGCAAGGCTACGATCACTGGGTTAAAGGGGATAGATGAGAGAGCTGAAAGGGAGAAAGGGAGGGAGGAGAGGAAGGAGAGAGGGAGGACAAACAGACAGAGAGAAACAGAGACACACACACACAGAGACAGAGACAGAGAGAGAGACAGAGAGACAGAGAGAGAAAGACAGAGAGAGAGACAGAGAGACAGACAGAGAGACAGAGAGACAGACAGACAGACAGACAGAGAGACAGAGAGAGACAGAGACAGAGACAGAGACAGAGAGACAGAGAGAGAGAGAGAGCACTCCAGGAGTAGGGGCTGGAGAAGAGAAAACCAAAGCAAACAGGCCAGCTTGAGAGCAGTCGGGCCGCCATACTATTCTCACTGTGCCAGCGCGCTTAGCACATCTATCTGTGAAGTCAGACACTCATTCACAGATTGAACACATCATCCCAGCTGTTCCCTGTCACCCCTTAAATCCTTTCAATACAGCCAGATAAAACCAGCTAGTTGCAGGATAAATTAACATGTTCAGGCAATTATAGAGGCTTTTATGATAATTCAAGTACAAGAGGCTTAAACACTGGGTCTGGAGGAAAGAGAATGAACTTCAGGATCCCTGACATCTTTTTTTTTTTTTTCTTGACTTAAAGTAAAAAAAGGACGTATTTTCCAAGTGAAGTTGAGAAAAAGGTAGATATTATATCACCAACTCATTTTTAGTTCCTAAATTGTTCTGAAACGTCATTTCAAATCTATGAAACACATTTCTTTTTTTTTTTTTTTTTTTTTTTTTTTTTGAGACAGGGTTTTTCTGTGTAGCTTTGGAGCCTTTCCTGGAACTCACTCTGTAGCCTAGGCTGGCCTCGAACTCACAGAGATCCGCCTGCCTCTGCCTCCCGAGTGCTGGGATTAAAGGCGTGCGCCACCACCACCCGGCCTGAAACACATTTCTTTACACTTTTAAATTGTGTAATCCTCTTGTATATTCCTCTTGTAATGCCTCAGAGCATCTATATCTTAACTATATACACTGTTGGCCACTATATTGTCTTTGGACTTAAAAGGCCATCAAGGGTATGGGAGGGACATGTTCATAAATAGTTCCAGGAGAACTGATAACTCTGAATCATATGAGGTAAAGGAATTATGCAGAATTCAATCAGTTATTTCATTCACATCAATACAAGCTGCACATTCCTAATAGAGAGGAGGAACAACAAATAAAGCAGAGTGGAATCGATAGGCAAATGAATTGGTGAGCCCAATCAGGAATGTGACTACCCAAGGAGAAGTTACGGGACACTACATGAGTAAACTCACAAGCAGAGGGGATGACAGAGCTATGTGACCATCCGGTTCCTTGACAGTTTTCTTTGGGAGGACATAAAAGACATGACTTATTCTGGAGCATGTATGAGTAAGCATGGCCTGGGAACATAGACTTAGGTCTTCCCAAATGCAATGTCCTAACATAGAAGCAGTTTTATGAAGTTTTATAGTTTTACAGAACAAAGAAAGTCATAAATCAAGGCAAGTTTAATATACATTGGTGGGTACAACATCAGGGATAGGGAGATGGGAGAAGGTTTCCTCTAGGCCCAAGATGCTATCTGATGACAGTGTTAGGTTTTGGAGTGTTGGAAGCTAGTGATCTGCTAATTAATAGTTTCCAAAATGTTTTTGTCTACTAGTCACAAGATGTTAGTCCCAACACAGAGGTGGAAAAGGAATGTCTATTCAGGGCTAAAGCTAGCACGGTGGTGTTCTCTGGAGAACTCTGTTCAGTCTACCTCCAGCGTCCAGGGTCCAGGAACCAAGAGAGATGGCGCATCTGGGTCTCGGGTCTTCAGTGTCCTCTCTCGACTCCGCCTTGTAGGCGTGACAGTTACTGAAGCCTCAATGGGGGTTGGAACTTCCAGATCAAAGCTGGAATGGCTACCTACTACACTCATCAGTCAACTGGTCTCCACAGACACAGCTTCTTTCCACTATCCCTGGAGTTTTAAAAACCATGGCATTATAACTGTAAATGTGGCATTAGCATGTATGCAGGAGGTACATCCAAGAATTTGGTTAAATTAAATTAAATTGTTATTAATATGCCTGCTCATCTAAGACATGCCAACTATTTGAGAAGAAAAAAAAACCTGGAAAAATAACCCTCAAATTAGTTTAATACAATGTGGTGGTTTGAAAGAAAATGGCGCCCAAAGGGAGTGGCACTACTAGGAGGTGTAGTGTGACCTTGTTGAAGTAGGTGTGGCCTTGTTGGAGGAAGTGTGTCACTGTGGGGGCAGACTTTGAGGTCTCAGTGTGACTACCAGTCAACTTCCTGTTGCCTGCAAGATGTAGGACTCTCAGTTACTTCTCCAGCACCATGTCTGCCTGCATGCTGCTATGCTCCCCACCATAATGATAATGGACTGAACCTCTGAACTGTAAGCAAGCCACCCCAATTAAACATTTTCTTTATAAGAGTTGCCGTGGTCATGGTGTCTCTTCACAGTAATGGAACCCCAACTAAGACGTATGATAGAGCAGTGAACAGAGTGTTTGTGGAATAAGAATTAGGATCTAAGATAAGAACCCCAACACTCACATAAAACTAAGCCCAAGTGGAGACAGTCAGATCCTGGTGATGAGAGGGCTCACTGGCTTGTCAGTCTAGCTGAGGTGAGCTCCACACTGAGAGACACCGTTTCAAAAAGTAAGATGGAAAATGTTGCTAATGCCAACTTCTGGTCCACATGCACATGCACAGGAGCAAACACATTTGCACACACACACACATGCACAGGAGCAAACACATATGCACACACACACACACACATGCACGCATATACACACATGCACACGCACACACACAGCATTGCTGTTTAACTTCTAAATGATCATGGGAGGCAGTCCACTGACCCAGCTGTGTCTCAGTACCTTTGCCTGCATTGCATTATGGGAGTGTTGACCATGAATACCTACACACCAGACACAAGCAACCAACCACTTAAAAGAGTTCCTGTAACATGGTAAGAACTCACTGAATGGGAACACTATTTTAGCAACATATTGAAAGTATTATTTCTGAAATAACCCTTTCTGCACTCAAAAGCCTACTCCCGACAGCACCCAAAGATCCCACAGTAACAGGCACATGTAGCAGATGTGCGTCCGACACGGCTGAAAGCTGTGCCCTGAAAGGCACAGACTGCATCCATCTGTCAGACTACATCCCTGTCCTCCTCCCTCGTCTGAGAATTTGGCATTGATTTTCCTCTTTTCTGGGCTGGTTGAATTATCACCAGTGGAAAGCAGCTGTAGGTCACTCCATGCTGTGGTACGGCCCCAAGCCGGCATTTTCTGTGAGCGGCGACATCTCGGGCTTGAAAGCATTTTCCTTGTGCGTTTAGTTTTTAAAACATTTTAGTGAGTAAGATAAAGAAATGACGTCAAAGGCTGATGCAAGTATGGGAAAAGGGTAAATCTGCTCAGTTCTGGTGGGGGTGAAAGTTGGTGCAGCCACTATGGAAATCAGTGGCAAGTGTGGATCCTGGGGGAGAGGGGAGACATGGGAGATGGGAGAAGCAGAGAGAGGGGAAACTGTTGTCAAGATTGTTATATGAGAAGAATCCACTTAAAAAAACAACAACCCTATAAATAGATCTGCCAAATAATCCAGCTATACTATCCTTGGTGATACACTCAAAGGATGCTGTATCATACTACAGAGATACTTGCACATCCCTGTCCATTGCTGCTCTATGCACAATAGTTAGAAAATGGTATCAGCCTACATGTCCATCCACTGATGAATGGCAATGAAAATGTGGTGCATTTGCACAATGGAAAATGAACCCACTGTTAAGAAAAATAAAATTCATGGATAAATGAATGAAACTGGAAACGATCATTCTGAGTGAGGTAACCCAGATCTGACAAGACAAGTGTCACACGTTTCCTCTCCTTTGTGGATCTTATCTTTGAATGTTTAGACATGCATGTTTCATTCAGAATACCAGAGAGGTCATAAAATTAGTAAAGGGCCATGGGAAAGAGACTTTCAAGGGAGGAAAAAGAGAATACAGTGGTATAGAGGGATAAAGGGGAATAATGAAGTGGGAAGGATTAAGTGGACTGGGGGATGGGAGAGAAGGATAGAGGAAGGAGTGTGGGAAGGATACTGATACTAAAGACCTTTGGAAAAGGTGATATGGAAAACTACTCCTGTAGAACCTTCTTAAAACACACACACACACACACACACACACACACACACACACACACACACACCACAGTCCCCCTCCCCCGCATGCACAAAGAACAGAGTTACTTACTCTATAATGGGGCAACAATGCCACAGACTAACAAATAAAAAGTACAGTGCCAGGAATGGGTCATCTCTTTTGGAGTTGCTGGTCAGTAAGCTCCCACGGACACCACCCCTACCCAAACGTCACAAGCTGGTGACAATGCTTTTGAACACCCATTCCCCAGAACTTTATGCCAAATCCCTATTGCATTGCTGAAGACACTGCATACAGGCGGCACAGGAAGGACATAGAGAGATCAAGCTGGTGATGACCTGGAAGCTCCATCCCCATTGGCTGGCTTTTATAGTCCTAAAAGGTGCTATGCAAGCTACCAGAGATGAAACGTAATCATCAGCCTCACCCAGCTGCGATCCTTGGAAGCTGGGAGCAGCCTGGCAAGATATGCCCGCCCACTGGTGTAATGACAGCATGGGAGTAGCCAAAGGACTTAAGTCTTGTTTCCCCATGATGATACCTATACCCGGCACTGCTACTGGGGCAAGAACCTGTAGACCTGTAGCTAGATGGATAATAAGCTTATGGGGGAACCTACTATTATGATGCTGCTAAAAGAATGTAGCATTAAACCAACTCCTAATGACTTTTAGCGCATCTCTGGTCCTCAGCAGAGAATCTTCTTCCTGCAGGAGATGGGCAGTTAACACAGAGGCAGGTCAAGGTGTAGAGAATAGAGACTGTGGAATGCTCAGCCCTAAATGAAATCTATAGACCACACCTCCTTCTCCTAAGGCTCTGGGATCACTGTGAAAGAGGGGGCAGAAAGATTGCAAAAGCCAAAGGTGGTGGACAGCTACAAGGAAACAGTGGTTCCTGGGCACAGTAGAGCAGTTGCACATAATGAACTCCCAGTGGTTGTGACGGCACACAACAAGATCTGTACAAGCACAAGCCAGACCAAGTCCCAGCATGAGAGGGGAGGCTTGCACTAGGTCCCGTCCCTTAGCTGAGGAGCTATTGATGATTGGTAGATGCTAGGAGAGGAAGAGTCACTTTTCTTTGGAGGGGGGTGTCCCCTGGTGTGACAACCATGCTCCAGTGTATGGACACACAAATTGGACTCAGTGGATTCTTAGTAAAATGAGGACACAAAGTTGGGTGCGTAGGGAAGGGGATATCTGAAGGGATGGAGTAGATCTTGGGGGAGTTGGAGGGGGTGAATGTAATCTGAATACATCATATGAAATTTTCAAAGAATTAATGAAAAACTTGAAAAAAAACCCTTTATTATGAACATTTCCAAATATAATCATTAAAGAGGACACGGAAGCTTTGCCTTCAGTAATAGAAAACTGGATAGTTCACACTAAATGTCTCACTCAGAATTAGATAAACTTGACATATCTAAAATATGTCCATTTGAAGAGGGCATTGAGGAGTCATGATACCAAGACCAAGGAAAAGAGGAATGTGAAAGGTGGGTCTGGGACAGTGGGGCTGGTTTCATCATACAAAGGTCAAAATATTTACTAATCTCAACTGGAAAGGGGACAGGATTCCATGAGAGTTGACAATAAAATATGAGGTTATCAAAATACATTATATATTTATATAAAATTGTCAAAGAAAAATAAAAGATTTTTAAAAAGACAATTTAAATTATCCATATATATATATATATATATATATACACACACACATAGGTATCAGGATATATATATATATATATGTATATCAGGATAATATATATATTACATACAGTGAGTTATTACAGGTAGAGAAAATCAGGAGATAATATGAGCTATGAACTCTGTGAGCTACCATAATGACTGGTATGGCAAAATGTGCCCGTGTATACAATAGTATCATGAATGTCATGGAGGTAGCCATCTGATTTCTGATTAGATTTTATGGTTGCTCCACAGGAGGGAATATATGCCTGGTACTGTAAATCTTGCCAAGAACCCATGGCTGGAGAGCTGATAAGATCTAGGGGTGAACTTGCTATTATTATTTTGTTAAATGGGCATCGTCTCAAGCTGCCCTCTAAACTTGTATCTCTCTACCCGGTGATTACTGAAGCTCTCAGATTTCATTCCAGAAGTTTCTTTGTACAGTGGGTGGTGGTTAACATAGAAACACACAACAGGCCAAAGTACATAGAGAAAGTGTCAGCAGAGTGCTTAGTCAAATGGGACCTCTATATTACACTCCCAGCCTCCCAAGGCTCAGAAACCATCTCAGAAAAGGGATGGATAGATAACTCATTTTATCATTCACTGACTTAGGAGACTTTTTTATTGTATTTTTACAGCACAGTATTTTCTAAAATTAGAGGCACCAGTAAAGTTAATTCCACATATTTGTCACCCTGATCCAAGGTTACCAGTGTTTGTTTTGTTTCTTTGTTTCCTGTGTGTGTGTGTGTGTGTGTGTGTGTGTGTGTGTGTGTGTGTGTATCCTATCACTTCATGATATGTGTCATAACTCAGACATCAGCAAAAATCCAAGAATGAAATTTCTTACATAATTGCAATGCCATTGTTGATTCTCACAGAGCCTATAATAATTGCTTGGTATAATTTAATATTTGTGCTTATATTAAGTGATTTAATGTGACTTTATTTTAAAATGTTACTTATTTATTGTGGAGGAGACCATGCATGCTATGGTACACGTGTGAAGACCAGAGGAGCCCATTCTTTCCTTCCACCATGTAGGCTCAGGGGATCAGGATGTCATAGTTGGCTGCACATGTCCTTACCTGCTGAGCCATCTCACTGGCCCCCTTGTATGACTTTTTAAAGACTAGAACAATAGTTCACATATATTTTTAAAAGATGATTTGATCACAAGAACTAAAGATGACCAATAAAACCAAAAATTGCCCATCACCAGTTATTAAAGAAATGTAAGTCAAGAAATGAAGATAGTAATTAGAAGTCATTTGCAACTGTTAAATTATACTTTAATTATAAAATAGGAAAAAATTTAAAGCAGACAGGAAAATTATTGTGTTTAATGAGCACTTCCCTACTGGTGAAATTTCAGCATTGGAACATTCCTAGAGAGTGCTCTGCAATCCATGTAAGTCTCTGAGAAATGTACACCTAGTAGTTCCAACCCTCAGAGCTTAGTCTGCAGAAAAGACCAAATAAATGTGATAAAATGGATGAGGGTGCACACTGAACCACTGTTAACCAGAAAGAGCACTTGAGAATGGCATGGAAATTCTAAACATCTCCAATAATTGGATCATGTTTTTAATTGAAAACAAACATCCCAATAATTTAATACTATAAAACTGAATAAAATAATGACCTGAATATGTAATTATCATGGAGATGTTCTTAATATAATGCTCACTAAAACAGACATAGCTTATACAACATTATTCCATTTTACAACATATGTCTGCATTAATGTGTGCAATGTGAGTAGATATATGATGTCTTTTAGGTAAACTTCAAAAATAATAGTAATTTTTGTTAAGTAGTCATATTAAAGGGATTTTTAAAATCTCTCTGTTTATGTATATTTTCTATTTTTTATTATTTTTACTTTCAAAATAGAAATATACCAATACATATCTATAATATACATATGTATAGTATACACATACATATGTACATATTATATATGTTATATATATAAGATCATTACAGTAGCTAATACCTTTCTTATGTGTCAAGCATTTGATTAAGTATGATCTTATTGGATATTATTCCAAATGCAAGAAACAAATACTGTTGTTATTTCTACTTTACAGCTGAGTAATTGGGGTAAATTTACAGTAGGATACATATGTACATATTTTTTTCATATATTCAATGTTCTTCCCCACCCTATTGGTGCCTGCCTGTCTTGGCTGTGTAACTCATTTGGGACAATAACACAGAGTGATGTAATCCACCTCCTAGCGGAAACTCTGAGTCATTGAAGATTTTGTACTTACTTTCTAATTGTGTTCAAGGTCAGCATGGCTCGGATAAGGACCGATTCCTTAACCTCAGTGCCGGAATGAAAAGCTGGAATGAGAAATGAAAGTTTTGTTCATCTGATAATGCTACTGAGTTTTAGCTCAGTATTTTTACAACTTTGCAAATTAGCTCAGCTCTTTGTTACTGCAGTACAGTTTTCCCTAAGCTGACTGTCACACACCCAAAAGTCAAAGCTACCCTGAGTAACCTATTTATTAAACAGACAAACTGAAATTCAAACCAGTTAGTCTCATATCAGAATGTGTCCCATGACCTACCTTGGTTTATTCTGTTTTGCTCTTGTCTGTTTACTCTCATAAATTTGAATATCCAAGCAATAACCCTGTGGCTCATAGCCCCAGAATTTCATATATATAAATTTACTTTTGAAGGATGAGAAAGTTCACAATCTACCATTGGCAAGTTGGAGACTAATAAAGATGGTGGGGGCCGAGAATATTCCTCAGTTGTAGAGTGTTTACTTAGCGCGAGTGTGGTCCAAAGTTCAATTTCCAGCCCTTAATAAGAGAGAAAGAAAGAAAGATAGCTATGTAATTTACTTCAAGTTTAAAGGCCTGAAGATCTGAGGATCCTGACGATGCCAGTCTCATTACTGAGAACCGGAAGCATTGGGTGGAAGGGCAGGACAAAGAGAAAGTCTAAAGAGGGAGTAAGAGCATTTCGCCTTTTCCGCCTTTTTGTTTATGTGGGTACTCAACAGATTTCACCCACCCTCACTGATGATAGCAAAGCTTTGCCGAGCCTACTGATTCACAAGCCAACTGCACGTAGAAACACCCTCCTCACAGACTCATTCAGAGATAATATTTTTCCAGCTCAGTAGGCCTCCTCTAACCCTGTCAAGCTGACGCAGAAAATTAACTATCACTGCAAAGACAGCAGTACACGGATTTTAGAAGAATCTTCCTGAACCCAGGCAACTTAGCACATGATTACCTACCCCTGCTTTGCTCCATTAGTTTGGAGATTCTGTGCATTGGCTTGGACTATCAAACCTCACGTTTGAAACTATTTGGAGAAACGGGAATACGTTCTTTCTGTGAGGTGTACAAAGTTGATAGAGTGAAGCAGTGGTTACAGACTTCAAGTAGGCTCCCCCTGCCCACCACTGGCTGATATTTATACACAGAACCTCTACACATAAAACTTGGGAAACATCAAGAAAGCAGGGGCGAGGGGGGGGGGGAGCAGAAAAATGACAAGAGCCAGGGGACCATGATGTCAGCCTCAAGATAGAGTATTTTATATGTGATAGGGAGTTGTACCCTGAAATCTGAAAAATATGATCACCTAAACAAGGCCTGCAGAATGACAACCTGGGCAGAGAAAATCTCACAAGGCCCCACACCTAGATGAAGTGCTATAAGCAATTAATGGCTGCTGAGATGGGGAGAGTCATCCTCTCCAGGGACAGGCCCCTGATAGTTTCTCCAGTCCTGAGCAGTCAGACCTAATCACACACATATGAGTGACACTAAATGGACTCAGCAGGGTGCATTC
Source organism: Peromyscus attwateri (assembly GCA_902168425.1). Taxonomy (NCBI): domain Eukaryota; kingdom Metazoa; phylum Chordata; class Mammalia; order Rodentia; family Cricetidae; genus Peromyscus; species Peromyscus attwateri. Next base: position 36,929 of record CABHPP010118584.1, read on the forward strand.
GTAGGCACAAATATACATATGTACATATATAATTACAGAAGGAGAGGCTATCAATTTTAGAGGGAGTGGGGGAGATGGGGAGTTTGAGATGGGGAAGGTGAAATGATAGAAATTTAGTATTCACGTATGAAATTCTGAAAATCCTTTAAATTTAAAAAATATATTTGAAATGGAAGAAAGGGAAAGAATTTTCAGCCTTGGGATTATATATGAAATTTATCAGAATACAAACATAGCTCATTGGTAGTAACTAATGTATCTCTGAAGTTAGCCATTCTGTGTTCAATCACAGTCCAATAAGAAGGCAGACACTAAAACAAGCAGTCAGAAATGGAATAACTAGATTTTCTTCAGTTCTACTCTTTTATTGATATATTATCTGGCCATATCTTAGCCTCAATTACTTGTCCCTTTCTCTTATCCCTACCTGTTAAAACACACACACACACACACACACACACACACACACGGGGAGGGGGCACTTTACATATTATAACCAATCTAGAAATCTGTTTGATATTGTCTTTAAACATAAAAGACAAGTGTAGTTAGAATTGTGACATTGTAAGGCTGGAAGACTTTGGTAGCATCTTAGTCAACCCCCGTGATTTACTCACACACTTCCGATGCAAACCTCAAGCCCCACTCTCCAGGGCTCTTTTCAGCCTGTACCTTTACACAACTAGGTTAAAAATAATGGGTTTTCTTCCAAGATGGTGATGATGATGTGGATAAAGATGTGGCAGATGTACAGCAGTGTACAACTCATTAAGTGGCACTGAATTCCATACTTAAAAATGGCTAGTTTTATAGTTAGGTAAATTTCACAGCAATAAACATTTCTTAGAAAAAGAATACAATGAGAATTAGTGATATCAGAGCCCATCACTGGCTGTGTAAGAACAAGTCCACTTGAACAGCCCTAACCCCTAAGGCCAATGTTATTAATTCAGTCCCGCACATCATGGTGGTCTGCTGTGCCACACTGGGTAAATAGGCTCTATTGGCTTTCATCTCTTCAGTTTTAAGACCAGCACTGCTGTTTCCACGGTACTATAATGTCAGGGAATTATATTTAAGCCATCATTAACTCCTCCAGTCCACATTGATCCTTCCCTTCTCAGAAACTCTGGCACTTAGAGCCTGCACTCGATCATTTGGAAATTAATTAGGTTCCATCTTGTGCTGTTCTTTAATTGTTTGATGTAGGATAATCTTGCCTTGCAAAAGATTGTAAGCACTTTGAAGTTACAGACTCTGTCTCGTGTTCACTTGTTAATGCACTCATGCATTCATTTATGCATGCATATAATAAACCCTTTTTACCACGTAGTACATGCTAAGTGCTGGGGGACACAAACAGACTATGACCTGATGACAAGGTACATGTACGGGGGTGGGGGACAGCAGGTTTCAACTGCAGCAAAGTCTAACACTATCAGACATTCTGAAATGTCATTTCATGTCCAGAAGCCCTCCCTCCTTCCTGGGTTCAGCTTCCCTGTGCACCACAAGGCTTACACTGGCAGAAAACTGCCGTTTCCCCATAGTTCTGTTGGAGGTCAATGAGAAGTCCGAGGTCGGGCTCTGGCTCTAGTGGGCACCATGGGAAGAGGACAGGAGCATTTGTACACGCAGAAAATAAGGTGATGAGGAAATCCCCAGATTGGCCAGGGGTCCTAAGGAGAGTAATGAACGTTCTCTGCTGTCTGTGAGGGTTAGTGCTGACCATTCACAAGAGTCATAGGAAACTGGATGTGGATTTTAGTTTTTTTGGTTTTGTTTTTTGTTGTTTGTTGGATTGACTTTTCTTTTTTTCTTTTTGTAATTTTTTTTCTTTTTTGGTCAGGAATCTAAAGAAACAACTCCTCTACCCCCAATTCACTGTTGTGTCTAATGTACTGCAGGTCACCTAGCAAGGTAGAAGGCTCCCCATGGGAACAAGTAGTGATAGGTTACGTATTGTGATAAAAACTGAGCTGGGAACCAATGAGACTGGGGAGGGGGGGCAAAAACAACTTGACCACACAGCTGCCATGACAGGTTTAGAGGCCCAGACACAGCTTCTGGCAGGCAACACCTGGACCCAGGAAAAGCCATAGGCTGACCCCACCCAGTGGAGCCTTCATCTAAGAGGAAATACCCGGCATTCCAAACATTCCCTATACCCCTAGACAAATGTCAGCCAATCAGGGTCCTGAACCCTGGAAATCCCCTACCCCAACCTCTGCTATGATAAACACCCTCTCCCCCACCTGCCCCCAAGCTCAGGACTCTCTGCTCTCACCGCTGAGTCAGACAGAGAGACCAAGCCCCAGAGCTTGAAAATAAAGACTCTTTGCTTTTACATACGGAATTTGGTCTTCATGGTGGTCTTTTGGGTGGTCCACACATCTGGGCATAGCAGAGACCAGATAAAAGTTCAACCACCCTTCCCAGTACAGACCCTGAAGTGGAAGAATCAAGTGCTTGGTGGGCAGGAAACACAAGAGAGAAGAGGCCAGTGCCAGGAAAAGGTTGGCAAACATTCCCTACTGGCCCGGTCAGGAAGATGAGTCATGTTCCAGGCTGCAGGGAGAGCTTGACCCTCCCTGGTCCCTTAGCCGAGAGAGCTCAAACAGAAACAGACCTCATCGCCCAACAAGCCTTGCCTGTTAATACCTGTTTTTTTCCTCTTCAGGTTATTTCCCTGGGCCTTTTTCTCTATAGCAGAGCTATGGAGTGAGGAGTTTCTTCAATAAGGGACAGTTTTCAGGGAGGTACAGTTTCTGTAATGGCAGATATATGCACGAGAATGTCTCCACTCCCCAGATGCTTAGTTAAAGAACAACCAAGCATTCCACAGCTCCTCACTGTGGCTCCTTCATCTCCCACGATCCCCTGGCTGTGCAGTGCTCCAGAGGGAGACACCAACGGGTCCAGTGGGAGTTTTATGTGTCCTCCTCCCTTCCTGTGCTGTCTTTACTGCTGCAGCCTCCCAGCTCTAAGTATAATTCAGGAGTTAGCGGTAGTGGGAAGTGGGTGTGAGAAGAGTAACTCTCAGCATGAACAAGAAGGATCTTCTTTCCTCTTTGACAGCCTTCTACCAAATGATATACCACAACGTGCCATTTTACATCACATCATGTCAAAAAAAAAATCAACAGGCCACAGGGGTGCCTGGCAGGTGGGAGCTGGAAAAACAATCTAAGAAGAGACATGGAAGCATGATTTGGACTCGCCAATAGCCAGGATGTCATGCTTCCAATCGTCCTTTTCATGCCACCATAACACAGGGAGACACACTTGTCTTTTCATTGTTTGCCCTCCCCCAGAAGATGGCAAAGTCCTTGAGAGAAAAAGACCAGGAATGAATGGATGAGTGAATGAATGAAAAGGAAGAGGTGTAGGGCTCTAGGAGAGCTCATTCCATGCCGAACAAAACAGAAATTATTATTTTATATTTAGATGTGTTCACCTGACAGTGCAAGGCTGGCCAGAAAGAACAAAGCAATCTCTATACAACAACTATCAACTATCAAGACCATCAGCAGTTTGGTCTATCTTAGACTGATTTATAAAGACATTGTAAATTTAGGTTAGTGGTTTCTGCGTTCAAACTGACTGAAATCACTTGGTGTTTTGATCTTGTATAGATGTTGCTTTGGAGTTTAGTAGACTCCTCCATGCATAGGACTTTTTTTTTCTCAAAAAGAAACCCCTGCTGTCAATAATTTAAAGGAAAACCCTTGTAGGTGGTTCTGGCCTGCTGAAGTGTAGCTTGGGGAAAGTCAAGGGGTTACTTAGATACTGTGCTGTTGTGGAGAATGTCACATCTGATACAAAATGTGACAGCCAGTTATAACACCAGCCCACCAAGATGAGTCAGCCTCCAAGAGAGTGAAAGATTCAAATACCAGATCTTCTGGGCTCTGCACATTGGCTGTATCATCATCTGTCCTTTTCTTCCAAACTAAGCCACCTGCTGGACCAGTTCTCAGACATTGGACCTCACTCTAGTAAATTCTTTTCAGCATAGGCACATTACTTTTTCATGATTGGTCAGCTTCTTAGCATGAGGCATTCTGATAGATTTGTGGCTCTCTTACATGCTCTATTGTTTCTCTGGAAGGGAACACTGCAATCTCTGTGTGACCACTGAGTAAGAATATTCATTGTGACCTTTCATTCCTATCTAGTCTTTTAAGCCAGCTCTCATGCTACGTTCTTCAGCCCTCACTTCTCTTAGGGATGAGGAATGGCAAGATCCTAAGATATTTACCCATAGGGAATCATCTGCACAAAATCCAGAAGTTCCATTTACCCTCTGTGTTGGCCACAGACTAGATTTTCACATTGTAATTATTATTTCATAGTGCTAGAGTTGAGTCTATGGTACGGCTCATCCATATCTTATAGGAACCAGCTCAGCCATGTGCCATCCAAAGTTACAGTCCCTGAAGAATAATAGGCATTAAGTTTAAACAAAGAAGACAGTAAGAAAGAGGCTTACCAAGATGAGACTATAGGCGTGTGTGTGTGTGTGTGTGTGTGTGTGTGTGTGTGTGTGTGTGTGTCCATGGTGAGTAGTTACTGGGAAAGAAGTCACCAAGTCCTACAAGGGAGGACTGCATTTTCTTCCTTCAGAGATGCTCAAAGCTTGCCTTGGAATAGTCCATCTAAGACCAAGCTGTGACTCAAAATCTACAATCCCTACATCAGTTGGAGAATCTCAAGTCCAAGGGATTTTCCACTACAGAAACAACTAAGAGTCTCCTACTGGCTGGACTATTGCCAACTCCCATCAGGATACCATTCCCAGAGTCACCCCAGGATGACACAGGTGCACCTTTTAAGTGCCAAGTGTTATATCCCCTGCCTGTTCGAGTTTCTTCCCTTAGCCTTTTGGCCTGAGATTTATTGTTCTACAGCTACTGTGTTGAATTGCATTTGAAATCAATTAGCACAGGTACTCAAAGATGAATGCTTAGACTCCAAAGAAAGGTGACGAAAACATACCATTTAAATAGAAATCAATTTCCTTTCGTGTATTTCTTCCTTGCTGCTGCCTCAAATTAATAGTTTTTAGATATTTCCATGTAAAGGGGAGAATTCTTTTACACCAAATATTTCCATCACCTTCATGTATCTCTGGCCTGCATCATAGATGCAGTTTTCAATATTACCTTAGTTTTCAATATTACCATGGAACTATCTCCATGGAGAGCCATGGTCATTAGAATAAATATGGCAGCTGAGAAACAACAGAGAAAAATGCCTTTGGGTTCTTGCTTTTCTCAATAGTAACTAGACAGTTTGGGAGGAAGACATTCAGTCCCCTCAATATCAAAGTCATAGCTGGAGACAGCACTGTCCTCTTGATCCACCTCATCTGTTCTCTGTCTTAGCCTTCGTCAAAAACTCTGGGTGGAGCAATCAGATTTCTAATGAAGAGAGGCTGCCAAGTAATAGATTAAAAGGCAATGTCTCTTGGAAGAATCAAATCCAGGCTTGAATTTCAAGTGTAGGTATCAGAACCACTATGGAAAAAAAAAAGGAGTAGGAACAGAAGAACAATGGAGTCCAGAACAGAGCAAAAGCTATACAAGAGATGAGTCAGCTTGGACCCTTTTCCAAAGCTTCCTCCTTCCTGCCCTACTCCCACCCCTGTTGGATGCTGGAGCACTTCTGTTAAGTATTTTGTAAACCGGTGTCATCATTCTCACTCTACAAATGAGGAAACAGGCATGGAGAGATGGAGTAACTTCGGGTCAAAGTTATAAAGGTGAATTTTACACGACAACGTGACTGGTGCCCAGATATTTAGTTATACATTATTCTAGGTGTGTCTATGGGTACTTCCAAAGAACACTGGAATCAGTAGATGAGATTGAAACGGGTGGGCATCACTCAATTCTTTGAAGGTCTCAAAGGATGAAAAGACAAGGCCAGAGAGAATGCATTCTATGCTTTAGTGTTCAAGTAAGCACATGCGTCTTCTCTTGCCTTAGATCTTTCAGCCATGGGGTTTTATTAGTTCTCAAGTCTTTGCACTGTTTATTTTGTGACTTTTCAGTCTCCATAATCATATGATCCAAGCCCTTTTACTACATATGTAAGGTGTTTGTCTCTTAGAGAATGCTAATGCAAAAGTCATATATTGTAAACCCTGAAAATCTGACTCTAGATAAATCCTTTAAAGTGTCTTCTTTATGCTTTAAAAATATACACTTTAGAAGAAGGCATTTGTTGTAGGGAGATTCAAGTTTTAGGGCAAATTTTGCCCATACAACCCCCTCTGGAACATCTGGAATCTCAGGGATGTTTATTTCTACACAGCATCAAGGCAGATTGCCACTTGGAAGAAAATGGACAGCACCCAGGGACCATGTAAAATTTTTGTTCTAGATTTCTTTATTTTTTGTGTATGAATGTTTTATATGCACGTATGCAGTGTACTATAGTGGTATTTTATTTGTACTGAAATGTGATTTTATTTGTATGTTAACAAATAAAGTTGCCTAGGGGTCAGAGCTATTAGCAAGCCATAGCGAAAGCCAGGGCATTGGTGGCACACGTCTTTAATCTCAGCACTTGGTAGGCAGAGCTAGGTAGATCTCTGTGTGGTCAAGGATACAGCCAGCATTGGAGACACATGCCTTTAATCTCAGTACCAACCATAGAAGACCTGGAGTGACCTACAGACAGGCAGTGACGAGACGGTCATGTGGCTGGGTTTACAACCAATGAGAAGGCAGAACAGAAAGTCTATTTAAAGACAAACACACAGGAAGTAGGTCTCTCTTGGCTGTAGAGGATTGCTGGAGCAGGAAGGGTAAGGCTCTTAGCTCTGACCTCTTGGCTTTCTTCTCTGAATAGGCTCTGTGTTTCTTTTTCAATAAGACGGTTGGTTACTTCTACAGTGTACCACATGTGTGTATGTGTCAAGAAGTCAGAAGAGGGCATTGGATCCCCTGGAAATGGAGTTATGGACACTTGTAAACTGCCGTGTGGGTGCTGGGAACTGAACCCAGGTCTTCTAAAAGAGGAACAGGTACTCTTAACCTCTGAGCCATCTCTCCAGCCCCTTAGGAGCCGTTTTAACTTGGCCTCTGCTGCCCATGCATAAGGCTTATATGGCCTCACCTCCTTGTGGAATACAGAGGAAACACTGGGCTTTTTATAGGAAGGCTACATCTTGCTGGTGGAGCATCTAGACCCCAACATGAGTGCACCAGCTCTCTCTGGGAGTGACAGTACTGCCTTTCCTGGTGATCATCCTTCAAACTAAACATCCGCTACCATTACTCTCTGGACCTTCACCTTTTATTTTTATTAATTTTCTCAAAAGAAAAACTCTCGGCATCAAATCTACTGAAGCATAAAACTAAAACCAAGAACTATGGACACTGAGGTTACTAGGATTTCCCACCTTACAAACACTGTGTCAAAATTCTATCCCTCAGTCTACCCTGAAGACAGGGTGAGCAATAAAAAACATTTCTGAAGTCACTGGGGATTGTTGAAAACCTTTTAAAACTTTTTTTCCTCTGTATTTTCTACTTGAAATGTAGATATATGTAAAACTCCAGTAGCTATATTATGGCCTTGAAAATGAAAGTCACATGTTAAACAGAATACGAGGAAGCCAGAGGCAGCTGGCAGGCCCACGTCTTTAGGACAAGATACACCCTCGCCATGGAGAACTGAACCGTGAGACTGAAGTGCTGGGTAGGCATCTGACCGACGTTTGCCAATGAATTTGGCAGAGGAGTTTGGCTGGTGAAAATTATTAAAATATATTGGATGCATGCATGAAATTCTTTTAAAAAGATAAAAAAATAGTCTATTTAAAAATAGAGCTTATTTTAAAGGTACATTCTGAGTCTTACGGTCCTGGTACCAAACTAGAAGACATTAAATATAAAGTGGGCCTTCAAGTTCTGTTAGTTACAGCAGTTAACAGAGATCAAGAGCCAGAGGGATTAAGATTTATTAGTTAAATAAAATCCTGAGGACAAAGGAAAAATGAACTTTTGACTCTAATGAAGCTAATTAGTGATTGCTATGGTGAGGCTTTATAAAGTGTTCATTATTGCTGAAAATAGACCATCATTTCATCAAAATGATTAAAACATTAGCTCCTAGACAATTATTCAAACATTCTTATGGAAATTGCATTTGAGTAAAATTCAGTCAAATC
>CABHPP010118585.1:0-34847 GCA_902168425.1 Peromyscus attwateri
GGCTACAAAAGATACATTCTGGAACAAGTGAGCATATTAATTCACAGAAATGTTTAGAATTTCAAGAGAAGGAGAAATTCAGCCTTCCCCCTCTCCTACTCCCTAATGAAAAAAAAATGAAAGTTATGGTATATTATTAAAAATAAGGAACAGTTTAACAGGCATTAACAGGCATCTCGGCTTGTGAATAGCAATGTAGACACCACTAGCAGACAGTAGAAGACTAGTTGTAGTATAAATCTGTGATTTCAATCATTCCCAAGGAGAGTTTTTAAACTTAAGATACACACAGTTAACTACTGTTGTCAAGTTAAGGTGGCCCTAATACATACAAATTAGGCCAAAGACCATATAATATTATTATCTGAGCCTTGCTCAGTTATCAATTTCCAAATAAATCTGATTTATTTGTAACTGACATCTTAATTATCCATATTTACATCTGGAATATAACAACTTTTCTCTCTTTTAACAATCTGAGACAAACAAAATATTATGATTATACATTAGCAAGGCCTTCTCAGTTTCTACAGCTGAAATGTCACGCCAATTACTTAGTAAAATTTAATTTTACCTTGTTTAATCTGTCCTTGCACAATATTACTGGAAGTTGGAGGGGAACCCCTTGCCTTAGAAAGGTCTGGGGTGCCTGGTCTAGGTGGCCTTTAAAAGAAGAAAGAGAAATATTGAACATTTTCCTATTTCCAGAGCTATTCAAAATGTCATTCTTTAGATCGAAAAGAAACACACAAAGAACATTTTCAACTTACGATTTAAAAAAGATGGTCATTTCCTAAGTTTTGTACTATTTATGCTGTCCATTTCAAATACTGGCAAAATAGCTACATGATTATGAAGTAGAAAATACAATTTTTTGTAATAAATTTTTACTTTCTGTTAGTCTTAAAACATATTTTTGAACACTCCAATGAACTACTATTCACAGGCAAAAATCATTCTTCACCTTCTCTTCTTTACTATTAACATCCTGGAATTTCAGCCTACCCCATTATCACTGGCACCTAGGAATTCATGGAATAATACACTGCTTTGAAAAGTATTTAACCATATATATGGCAATAAAGCATAAAGAAATCTTGGAGTCTAGAGGTAAGGTATCTCTTTTGAATTCTGGCTCAAAATAATCCCATATAAAAGTATTTACAAGATTAACGACATCGAATTTTTGTAGGGTAATTACAAGAAAACATGGCACAAAATGAATGCTATCTAAGTATTTCTTAGGTTTAAAAAACTGATGTGGTCAACTTTAATAAAGCATAATAACAAGTTGTCTTCATAACTTTGAGAAATCACATTCAGGCTAAGTATTTAAAAACATCAAAATTTTCTGTTTTTAAAGTAGTCTGTTTTAAAAGTTATTTTCTCTTCCCTATTGCAAAATTTGAACTAGATTTATTACCACATTCCAGAACCAATCACTGGACACATCGTTACTGCATACAAGTTACAATGAAAAGCATTGTGAATGGATACACATTTGAACTGAATGTCAATTCCAACTTCCACAAGCTATAAATTCAAGGTTATATTTATGGAGCTAAAAGAGATGGCTCAGCAGTTAAGAGCACATACTTTCTTGCAGAGGACTGGAGTGGTTCCCAGCACCCCATTGGGCAGCTCTTAACCACCTGTAACTCCAGCCCCAGGGAATGTAACATCCTCTTCTGGACGCCATGGGCATCTACATTCACACATGCACAGACCCACATATAAGCACATAATTTAAAAAAATAATGCTATTTGTGGTGGCCCACACCTTTAAACTCATTACTCAGGAGACAGAGTTAAGCCAGCCTCTGTGAGTTCAAGGCTGGCCTTTGTCTATGCTGAGTTACAGACTCGTCAGGGTTATCTCAGAAAAAAATGAATCATCTTTAATAAAAAAAAAATTTAAAGATTTAATTTATTCAAGAGCTATCCTCTGTGACCAACTCCTATATTGTAAAGCATTTAAAATAGCAACTAAGTATGACTACACATATAATATTGCTATAATTGTATTGTGTTTTAAACTAGGCATTTTAGAAATGCCTCTGTTTTATGGTTTAAATGGGAATCACTAATGTGACACTAAAGTGGAAGTGTGCACAGAGCCAAAAAAAGAGCAATAAACAATAACAAAAATAGAGTACGGTCATTTATCCCTTTTGAAAATAAAGTATAAAATCAAACTACATAGTCACACCTGGTCGGGCCCTTCTTCATGTGATCACCAATGAAAGTCGCATTGGTCATACTCATTAAAGTGTTTGCCAGAGATATGATGGACAGCAGATGTTGAGTGGTGACGGCTCGAGACACTGTGTAGGTCCCCTTTCCTACTCCCTCAGCTGTCGGCAGCTTCCTTCCTATGTCTGCTTTCCCAGGAAGGAGTTTACCAGCCGCCTGATTATAACCAGGAAGCATCAACGACATATGACCTCCTCTCGATAAGAGACCGAAGGACACTGTGCAGTGCGGTTTCAGCATTCCGAGACGATCAAGACAGACTTCATCCAGAACCTCATTCAGACCCCAGGCGTGAAGACAGGACATGAATAATTTTGCAGTGTCCATGGTTAGATTGTACTCTAGTAAGGTCAGCGGCTTGGACTTGCTGGCCCGGTACTCAGGGTCACTGTCTTCTCTTCTCTGCCTCATCGTCTCCTCGTCCTCCTCTTCCTCATCAAGGAGGTGTTCCTTTATGTTCTCTTTGATAGTCTCCTTCACTTGCTGGAAAAGAACTGCTGCTCGTTTCCCAGTTAGAAAAGAGCCCCCTTTGTCTGAACTGCCAGATGCTTTTTGCAAATTCTCTGGGGAAATAAGTGCAGTATTCGGCCTAGAGGCTTCTTCAGTCAAGAGTTGAATAATCAAAGCTTCCACATCAAAGAACAGCACATGGATGTCCGGATCTGTTAGGTTTGTCTTTATTGCTTGAACCATCAGGGAGTTATGAGAATATTTAGGTAAATTCCCCTGTAACAAATATTTTTTAAAAATAGTTACAATTCAAAGTATTTAATCTCAACTTTCATTAATGAGCAATAAATAGCTGAATTAAAATGTTTATGAAGCTGTCTTTTTAGGGCTTCTAGAAAATTAAATATCTTTGCCAACCAGCAACATATGAGCTTATACAATGACTTTACACAGACACAATCATTAAAATACCAATTAATTTAAAACCAAGCATACATTAATAAATTCTTATTACTGAAGTGGGAGTCTCCATCATTAAAATTGGTTTCAGTAACATTAGCAGACTCTGAAAATGAACTGTAGCTGCCCCTGAAGAAGCTGTGGTCCTTCTGGAGCACTGAGTACTGAAATCCTTCCTTCGGCACTTACCTTCAGTCTTTCCCCTGCCAAATTCCCTCCAAAGACATAGTCAAGTCTTCGGGTTTCAGACACAAGAGTAAGGAGATCCTGACCACATTCCTTCTACTTCTCTCCTTTATTTTCTGTCTATTTTAGCCAAATCTATTCAAAGTGTAGAGGCTCCTCAGGCCGGGTCCTCCATTCTTTTCTGTATCTGACATTGTCTTATGGAGACAAGAATGTATACTGGACAGTTCATGTACGTTATGCTTGTATGTATGCATGTGTACTTGTAAAATCCATACATGTTATACCAGAATGTAAATAGCAATTATTTTTTGATGGAATCATAGAACATTTTTTACAGATTTTATGTATTTCTTAAATTACGCATAATAACACATGCTATCTTTTCATAACTAGAAAATAAATCTATAGAATAAAATATAGAAGGCCCATTTATAAAACCCCCTTTCAGCTTTAACAAACAAACAGGCTCTTGAACCATATCTGTGACTCCTGACATACAAATCCTTTCATCTTTCCTTTTGCATGAGTCTGCCTTTATTCTCCTCTAAGTCCTCTTCTACATGGTCCTAATTCTCAGTCACAACATATATGCACATCAAATCAGGACAGTGAATGCCTTGAATATATATGTCTTACTCATCAATTGTATCTCATTCACTTTGAGGCCAGGACTCTAATTCTCCCAGGAAAAAGTTAGCCAACATTATATTTAGTTCCCCATATCCCATGTGTCAGATATTTAGATATTTCAGAAATATTTACATGGTTATTGTTTTAGTTACTTATAACTTCCTTATTCTGCAGGGTAATTTCAAAACATGAACAAACTATGCCTTATTCATTCTGTGCAATCAGAGTCTAGCTGAATGAACAAAGAACATCATAAAAACCTTACAAAATTATTCAAATTGCTCATCAACTCTTCCTGCAATTGTTACAATAAATTCCTTTAACTGGTCTCTCTTCTATCTCCATTTCCATCCTTCCTGACTATGTTTCCAGCTTCAGAGATTATCAATATCATTTTGTAACTTGAGAAGAAAATCCAGACTTCTCTGCAAAGCAAAACACACCCTCCAGAATCTACTGTTGCTTATAGATTTCATTTCACCTCTAGTCGCCAGCCTGTAACTTAACACCAAATCACCTCTCATTTCCAGAAAGTTTCAAATATTGGACCTTTGCATTTGTTTACACTAGGACCACATTCACAAAAGATCTCAAGTTGTCCACCATCCAAAAATTACTCAAGGAATTATTCACGCAGATGTTATCACGGCCTCCTTTATATAAACTTCTCTGAATTGAATGACATTTAAAGGATGATATAAATCTTTCTATATTATAGTCAACAACATAAAGAATATTGCTAATATGATAATGTTACACTATTGAAACTAAAGGGGCATGGCCAAGAAATTACCAATTCTATCTCAGGTGACCAGGGAGCTCCTCACGGAAGAGCTAACTTGAGCATGAAAAAAACACTCATGGTGGAAAGAAAGAAAAATGCAGAAAAGGACAGTGGCAATGACAATTGGGGGTGGGGGGGGTTGGACGCTGAGGAACCCACAGGTGATCAAGAGGATGAGCCCAGGCCACAGCTCACTAAGAGCTTACAAGACCACAGTGAGGCCTTTGAATTGTATTTTGCAAGCCAGGGTGCCACTAAAATACAGGTTCGTGGACCTGATCATCAGACCCAAATTAGCATGGCCTGGAATGTGTACAGATCTGTCTAAGGAATAGACAGACAACTGTATACAGTAATGTCGGGAACACTATCCAAATGAAGGGAGTCACATAACCAGACACAGTACTGTTAGCTTAAAAGGAGCAAGAGCAGGATCATGAACATAAAATGGAGGCGGCAGAAGAAACACAGATGATCTAGACAAAAGTGCAATAACTCAAAGGATGTGAGCGATGGGACAGAATGAAGAATATGTACTTGAGCCTTTCATTTCTCCAAGCTCTGTTTTTCATGGTTTCCTTTGAAACACTGATCATGTAATGTCACACATTATACTTAGTGCTTTATACTTACCAGTACTAACTCAAGTGAATTATGTACAACCTTATACATGTGTGTTATGTCCAATAATATTGATACAAAATTATAATTAATAATTGCAGCCACTATTTCAAGGCTGTTGCTGTAGTTCGGGAACTATTCTAGTTATTAGCACTGGCTATGTGACAAAAATACCACAATCCTAGGTATACAGCTCTGACAACAGGTATGAAGGAACAGGTAACATTAGGTAAAACGAAGAGGTCTCCACGGTGCTCCTGAGGATGTTTTTTCTGAAAAATACTTGCAACATTCTTTTAGAAAAAAAGAGATTATTATCAACCAAACAACATAAAATCAAACAAGTTTGGCTAAGAAATTACTGAAGCAATGAGAAGAGCTTGAAAAAAAGAAGGCAGAAGGAAACCAGAAGGTGGACAGACTTCAACCCATCTCGTCTGATGTCAGCCACACATGTGCCCATCAGCACCCGCAGCTAGCTCCTCAGGCATCTCCATCTCCTTCTGAAGGTGTTCCAGCAGTTAGCCACATGCTCACAACAAAAAGGTTATCTAATTAATACCATGACTGGGTGTGACTTTGTAAGATTCTCTTTAATACAATCTCTCAGAGCTACTGAATGTGCCTTGTGGGGGTGGGGTGGGGGGACTGGACCTAATAGCACTCTACTACACAAAAAGAGAGTGTAAAAGATAACGAAAACACCACTACCAAGATCAAATATAACAGAAGAAAACACATTAAGGCTGAAGGGGGAAGGAAAGAAGATGACTCATCATCATTCCAGTGTTTCTCACTGGATGAGCTGTTTCTCACACCACCAAGGCCTGGCAACCAACTCTACTGACTTAGGCAATCTGTCACAACAAAAAGTAGATGTCCTCAAAGTTGGGAGGATGATACTGGCTAAAGGTGAAGAAATGACAGAGTCAGTCACTCTCAGGTCTGGTTTTCTAGAATGTGATACTAAGAGGAGATACAGGAAACGTCTAGCAAATTCCAAGGTTTTCTTGGCTTAATGATAAAATATATACACCTGGAACCAGACTGATTCACTCACATCATCAGATATTCTCAACAATTTCAAAGCTAACTCATGAGGACGTTCTAGAAGGGCCACTCTGCTCCATTTATTAGAACCCCTGGAATGTGGATGTATAATTCATCTTAAAGTTATCACAAAGCAGGATTTAATTCAGTTCAATAAATATTTGTGGAGTGACCTATTGTGTAAACAAGCCTGGGAGAAAACAAACTATTCGTCCTCAAAGAAATAGTTGAAAATCTACTTGATAATGGCTAAAAAGGAAAATGACTGAGTCTCCAACTTGCTAGTAAATGCAATTATACATATATCTACACTCACATGACAGGCTAGTACACAGATTTATTTTACGCTTATTTTAAGTAGCTGATTTATCGCAATTTTCATTTAAGAAAGTACAATGTGAGATTTCTTTTGTTTTGAGACAGGTTCTCTCTATGGAGCCCTGGCTGTCCTGGGATTCACTGAGACCCACCTGCCTCTGAGTTCACAGTGCTGGGATTCTAAATACATCTGACACCATGCCCAGTACCATCTGAAATCTTAAGAAAAGGAAACTTGACTTAAAATATAACACAAAAGAAAACACAGAGGGAAAAATACTGGACTCCTGACTCATAACTGAAAGTGAACCTGTGGCAGGAACATTAGATAAAATAATATCTCAAGTAAAACCCAAAGAAAACAACAGAACTACCATCCTGATATCAGGGCTCTTCAATGCATGCGTGAATCTCAGCACATAAACACATCAGATGTGGTAGACCCCACAAGCAAAACATAATAATCCAGAATGTTCAGAGAAATAACATTGACATGTGTCTGTATAACAGTTTTGATCATTTTATATAACTGAATAAATTCTAGATGAAATCATGTCTGCTGAAACATTTGATAGCTTTGTCTCTGCCTACCCATATTACTCTTTAAGGGTCTTTAATGGGTTTAAGATTTTAAATGCATTGCATTTTACCCACTGACAACAAGAATTTTTAAGCTCTCACCATTCACTTCATTGATCCTGACTTGAAAGCTCACTGATTTTGAAATCATTGTTCAATAACACAGTTTTCAATGCTATCTTTAAATAATCTTGTGATTTATTATTCTTTCTGAATTCAATCTATAATATCATTTGATATGGGTTTTATCTAAAAGTAGAGTTGATTTGTACTACCAAGTATTATGTTAGTTGATTTTCAAAATCAAATGCAAGACAGATACGTTGATTTGTGTGTGTGTGTGTGTGTGTGTGTGTGTGTGTGTGTGTGTGTGTCACACGTGCACATGGTACTGGTTGTTGGGTATGTGTGTTGGCACGGGTGTATGCACATGAATGTGCAGGCCAGTGTTTGGCTTCCTGAACGTAGCGCTCACTGATTCAGCTCACGCTGTACCACCTCTCCAGCACTGGGATTATGTGCACTGCCTTGCCCAGCAGTGCCTGGCTGCAGGGACCCAAACTCAGGCAGGTCCAAAAGCTTGTCTTGCAGCCACTTTACCAACTGAGCCATTTCCCTAGCTTTTGGTGATATATTTTTTAAATTCGAATTAGGTTTGAAATCAGTGATTAAAGACAGGTTAGAAAACAAATGTCTACCATATGCACAGACCCCTCTTTAAACATCAATACTGAATTCTAAAATAGATTACAAGAAAATTTTTACTAAAAAATATTCATTTACTATTTTATAAAATGCATAATTGTATAGGTATCCTATTTATAATGAATGGTTTAAACAACTTATGTTTCCTTAGTATAAAAAACTGATTTAATATCAAAAACTATTTTGGCAGGAAAAAGTATGAAACAATAATTTTCCCCTTTATTTTTTACATGAGATTTTATTGATGAAAGCAATTTAAAGGGATTTCAAAATTTCTTGTGCACAATAATAAATGTAAAAGGTACATTGGATAAAAATAAATAGATGTCTTATTGTACTTTTAAAATAATCTAAAGTAGCTCAGGGAAATCCTCCTCACCTACTAGAAAATATTCACAAGGTGGCTTCAACATTGGCTATTTTAGGTAACAAGAAAAAAGAAGGGAGGAAGGAGGAGGAGACACAGAAATAACAGGAAAATCTGTCTGCCCAATATGGGTATTTGGCGCCCTCTGCTGTTGAAGCTGCTGGTTCTTCATGCTAGTTGTTAGGCTAATGAGTTCTCAGAGAATCCGGTCACATTGAGAATTAAACAATATGGCCATGGTCATACCACCCTAAAAATGACAATCTCCTCTGGAAATAGACAATACTATATTTATCTTAAAAACCTGCTTTTGGATGGGATGAGAATTCTCGATCAGGTGTGAATGATAACATGGTAATACAGTTCCTGTCATTTTCTTTCTTTTCCATGTGCTTCCATTGACAAGCACAAGAGGAAGTACAAACTAAGAAAAGATATTAAACATATCAAGGAGTAGAGTCTTTATATTTTATTGCAACTTATTTAATAGGACAAAAATGAGATGTAATTATAAATATTAAATGTGAACATTCATTAAATCTTACATAGAAAATATATTTTGAGCCAGGCGGTGGTGGCGCACACCTTTAATCCCAGCACTTGAGAGGCAGAGGCAGGTGGATCTCTGTGAAGGTATTTCTTCTGATGATCATAGGCTATTATTACACAATTATTAAATAATTAGAGACTGAAATTTTAATATATTAAGAGTCTTTACAACAGCACAGGAAATAAACTTCCAAGTCTAGCCAAAGAGCCGAGAGCCCCAAACAGCAGGACTGGAAGCTCTCTGTAACAAGATGGACTGTTACATGGGCACTGACTTCCCTACATCCAAACTTTCTGTCTTCCAATACTGAAATGACTACCCACTTCGGGGGCTGAGACGGCTAGTAGATAATACAAGCAGTATTCCCTCTCTGGTAGAAGAGAGATAACATTCCTCTCACTTGATACCAAATGAGTGTGTCGGAGACACGGAAAGAGTTCAGCTAACTGCGGGCTCCTGTGGTCGGGGTGGCTGTGGTAGGAGAACTGCAGTGAGGGGCTTGCCAACTCCAAAGATGCCCTGTTGGAGACACACCCTTCTGTCAAAAATCCCTGTTTTATTTTTAAATGAATGGTGCCAAGGTGAGATTCTGGGGGCCTGACCTGGTAAGAACAAGTATAAAGCAGAAGACTAAATGTGGTGAAATGAAAAGGAGAAGACAGAAAACCTGGGTCAATGTAGTAAGCAGTTCCTCATTTCAGAAACACACGTTAACAGATTCTAACCTATCAGTTGTGATTTTCTCTCCTCACTGCCCTGCTGGCCCACACTCACTGCTCCTATCCACACTGACATCCATCATGCTATGACATCTGCCTGGACCTCTTTTCCTCCTGATATCAAGCCTACCTCTCTTCAGAAAAGCTTTCCCAATGGCTCTGCTGATCAATCATCTCTCTGGGACTCTCTCCCATTGGTCCACACCTTAAGTAGTCTGAGAGCCACATTATAAACTGCACACTGGTTCCCAGGCCAGAACAGGAGCTGCTCAATGCCAGCATCTGCTCCATGTGGATGTGGCTAAAGCACTCTCCAACTGGTTCTCGCTCAGGGCCTAGTTCATAGCATGAACCCAACATACACTGATCAAATGCAGAAATCAATCAACAATCAAGTATTAAACCAGTGTGCAGTAAATACCTACTGTAAATGTTTGGAGCATGTTGTAACATTTAACTTCATTACAACCCAGTTATGCCCATTTTCAAGCTAAAGACAAAATTAAGCTAAAAGGCTCATCAGTCACTTGGAGAACACACAGTCCATGGTGAAAATGTAGGAGAAAATCGTTCTTTCTGCATACACCTGTCATTTCCCACGTGTTCTGAATTATACTAGATGTTAAGAGTTCTCAGCATCAGTTCCACAGAGACTGGAGAGACGGAAGGGGTGTAGTTAGGAAGGAACCCTCAAATACTAGACTACTTACACTGAGTCAAGGGGCAGCTGGGAAGAACATAATAGAATCCTCTCTCCACATGCTACAGAGCAGTCATTCTCAACCAGCAGTGAACTTTGGAAATACTGGAAGGCACAGTTTTCCAATTGTGTTAGAGGTGCCAGTTTTGTTTTGCTGCTTCAAGTCATAATTAGAATGTGGCTACAGTTTCTTCCTACAAATATTCTGTAATCTAATTAGCTATGATACAGCATCAAATGTAGAAAAATGGCACAGCAAAGTGCTAGGTGTCCAGTGGGTAGTCTAGGGACACATCTGAAGCAGTACAGAGCAAAGGACAGTTTTCACAACAATCACTCAGCCACTGGTACTGAGATTAACAACCAGATGTAGAAAAGGAGAAATAGAGACAACTGTGACCGCTTGTTCACATGTCAGACTTAGAGTTGGTGTTAGGACAGAAACGCAAGCCAAGCAGCAGAGATCAGAGAGGAAGGAGTATCAGGGGACCCTGACGGCCTGACTTGGATCTGCTGGCTGACAGTCCTGGACTCAGGCTCAGCTGAGGAGAAGGAGTTCAGATGAGGTGTTTCAGTTACAGCAAACATCGAGAGTCAGGCTGCAAGATTCTCCCGACCATCCCCAGCGGTGGACGGGTCCCTGCAATCAAGGGCCACAATTACAGAAATATACACAAAAAAGACTAGAAACCAAAAATTTTGCACCATAAATACTAAAACCCTGATTAATGCTCACAAAAGTCCCTCCTTCTGCCTTTGTCTTTCCGTTTCCAGCTCCTCCTCCTCCCAGCCACTTGCCTGAGACATACGCTTTGCAGCAAGCCTGAATGCTGTTGGATGTGAGTGTGAATGCATGTGTGCTAGGTATGAATGTGAGAAACAGTCAATTCTACTTACTATCCTCAGAGCTACAAAAACTTGACTGCCTCCAAAGTTAATTTTAGGGTGTGCAATATCAACCCATAAATGTCACTATATGAGTTCCATATTGAAAAAAAGATTAAATTTCAAAGTCACTGTCAGAGGTTCAAAGCCTTCCTGTTCACTCTAGGAAAATTCACCATACATGTAGATAAGTGATCTTCAACTTATTACCTGTGGCTATTAGTGGTCCAGGGACTTTCTTAAAGGACATACAACAATTTCAAGTAGGAGGGAGCATAGCACATAAGCACAAAATAATTCAGTAACAAAGCAAATTACTAAGGTTACATTTGCTTATTTTACAAACAGTATTCACTTTGTATTTCTTTACAGTCATGTCAGCATTTGGCAACACTGTTCAAGAGACTTGGTATTCTAATTACATGTCATTCATGTGACTTGCCAAGCAATGGCACAAAAGTTTTATTGCACATGAACATACACTGAGTCTATAGATGGGATCTTTAGTATCACTACAGCAAAAATGATGGATTTCTTGTGTTGGTCTTGCTCTTAAAATGTAATATCTAGTTGGTTTATCACTAGTTTGTTCAAAGGCGTGTTATCTGCAGGAACTTTAAGCTGTTCACAGGGCACTAGAAAAAGCATGTGAAAGTCCTATTCTCCATTGTCCCTGCACAAAGCCATTCAGACGGCATTGTATTCTGATGGTGAGGCTCTTTACCCAGTGGGAAACAGCAAAGCCTTGGAAAATTCTTTTGTATTACCTAAGATTGAGAACCACAGAGAGCCTCGCAGGTCCTTGGCTGTCTCAACTCCAGTCATCTTGCCCTCCTGCTGAACTAGTGGAAAACTCCACCACGCCTGCTCTTCATCCTCAGAGCAGTACTTCAAAAACTGCAGCATATTACGACTGAGGACCTTCTAAAAACTCCATGCACTACTGCACCTGCATATAAATGGAATCAGGAAGTCTGTGGTAGAAGCTGGGCGGCTCTGACAAATTTTAGAGAACCCAGGTGATTTCAATGTGCAACAGTCTGGTAACTGCCCTCATAGGGGCATTACGTCACTGGAGTCCACCACTTCTTCAAAGATCACCAGCCAGGTTTGATGGTGATTGCGCTTAACACAGTGATGGCTTCTGCCTTGCCCATCTTGAGCCCCACTTGGTTGATCAGCACATTCCCCTTGCCCCCCTCATATGTCTACTTCTCCTATCCTAATCCTGCCTCATCCTGCTTCCTTTAGAGCTGCTATTTTTTATATATAATTTATTTAACTTTATTTAATGTGCATTTGGTGTGAAGGTGTCAGATTCCGAGGACCTGGAGTTAGACAGTTGTGAGCTGCTATGTGGGTACTGGGAATTGAACCTCTGGTAGAACAGCCAGTGCTCTTAACCACTGAGCCATCTCTCCAGCCCTAGAGCTGCTATTTCTTAAGAGTCTGTATAGGAATGACCTCCCTTACTTCCATGGAACTAAGAACCAGACATATATATCAAGGAGTCATCAGTGTGTGTATCCCATCGCCTTACGACTCCCTCAAGTTTCAGACCCTTAAATTAAACCACCTGACAACTATCCTGACATGTAACACACGGGCACCTCAGGTTCACCATATACCAAGCAAACAGCTCTTCACTGTCCCTATAAAACTTGCTCGTACATTCAATATCACATTGACAGAGTCACTTTCTACTCAATCAATCAGGGGACCTTTGGATAAACCTTCCTTATTACTCATACCCAATCAATCATCAGCTCCCACTGAATACAATTCAATTCAACTATTGAGTTTAAATTCTCCACCGTACTCCTTCTTATCAAATTTATTGACTGGTTTTCATGTAAAATTCCATTTGAGTAACGAACTCTAAAGTTTGTTGGTTTTTTTGTTTGTTTTGTTTTTTTTAATTTTGAAAGCCACTGAGGCAAAAGGTAAAAGTCTCAGCATCCTCCCTTGGTCCAAGATGAACTCACCTTTATTTCCCACCACTACTGGTCTCCAGCCGAAGCTCCAGCAATGCTGACTGAGCAGGGTGTCCCCACACCCCTCTGCTGAGCCCACTGCAACGTTCCTCCATTCATCATCAATACATTCCACTTATCCCTCCTCCGAACCGTCAATGCTGATCACCTCGGGCTAAGACAGACTTTTGCAATACTTCCTGCATTTCTCACCATGCCATTGGCTACAGAGCTTTGCAACCATGTCTTATTCATTTGGCTCCCCAGTGCCTAACTAGTCAATAAATGGTTAAAAAACTTGACTGTTTCAATTATTTTGTAGCAGAAGAAATATAAAAGTCAAAAAGTTTCAAAATATTTTATATGTTCTAATAAAGAACAGAATTTCTTCACAAATACTAAAAGAACTTAATTCTGCAAGTTGCCAAAATATTAATAATTAGTCAAAAACTTTTATATTTTTATCATAATAACTTCAACTACTCAAAGTAGAATTAAAGATAAAGAATCACATATGAGGGCTAAGAGTCTACAGCCACTGAGGTCATAATCTACTGAGTAGTCCTTGGCAATCTATAATTAAATTTATTTAGGATGATAAAGAACAACTCTGCTGTATCTCACGCATTTCATAGCAACATAAATTTCCTCTTAACACAGAATGCCTTCAGTTAATGAATTTCCAAGGGAAAACAAGATCTGAATTTAAAACCATCATAGAACAGACTACTTTTCCTTGGCTCAGGATATGATGCATTACACTGACTGACTATGCACTCTAGAGTCCATTTACAAGTCCAGTGAACACTTACCATGTGCAAGGTATATGACCAATAAGGCATTAGGATCAAAGGGTTGTTTCAGGTAGTCCTTTGGAAATTCATTATTTGATGGTGTTATGAAACCATCGTAAATAATCCAGCCATGTCTAATTTAAGAACTCTTCAAAATAGGAAAAGAACCAAAAATAATGTAACTAGCAAAAAGTATATATACTTATTATTAGTTATTTATTTATAACTTTTAGTTTATCTTTATTGGTTAAGTGAATCATTCATTTCGTATTTGTAGAAATTTAAAACCCATTTCTTTCAAACTAGAGAAAAAGTTGACAAACTGAGTTGAAAATTTTAAAAGTATTTTATCCCAAGCTATAAAATACTTTTAAGCTATAAATTACTTATAAGCTATATACACACTCATGTACACATAAAAAGGCACATGCATGCACAAACTACAGCGTTCCTTCACATATGTGTGAAAAGTGGACATGTTTTAATGGAGAATTGCAACAGATGGTGGACTGGTGGGGCAGAGGAGGCCAGATGCATAGAGAAAGATAACTTATCTGGTTATTATCTGAAACAATTGTTAGGACTGATCTTAAAAGGAGATAAGTCATAAAAGTTCTTCTCTGGATTGTTTCAAGGAAAATGGATAATACCTGCTATTAGTTATGATTATTAGCATCCATAAAGGGACAAAACGTGGTGACATTTGGTACTGTGAAAGATGCTAGTATACTTTCTCTGTAACGATTCACATGGTTTTACAGGCCATGCAATATTTATGTCACATATTTTCTTTTTTAAACCCCTGTAAAAATATAAAAACTCATCTTAGCTCAAAGGACCCGATGACTGTTGAGTACTATCTGCAGATTCTAGGTAGTACTAAAGACAAAGGAATGAAGGTTCCAAGACATCACCATGAACATGAATCAAATGAGTTAACAAATGAGTTCACTTAATGAAAGACCTAAAGCCACAGATGTAAGAAGCTCCCAGCAAAGTGAAAACAAAGACAACCAAAACACTGCATATCTCAGTAGTTAAAAGACAAAGGAAAAGTCTTATTTTCAAAGGACAATAATAAAAATGATACATAAATGCTCAAACAAAAAAAATCAAATCAAATATTATGCATGCCTGAAGTGCCAGCACTCAAGAGGTAAAGAGGAGGATCACTGAAAACTTGACATTGGCCTAGTATACGTGGCAAGTTCAATGCCAGGCAGTGCTTCATATTGACAACCATGTACACACACAAAAAGTTAAAGCCTATTCAGAATACTAAAAGAAAAGAACTAAGAAACTATAAACATATAATCAGCAAAATATTCTCTCAAAACAGGCAGGACTGGAACATAGCTTAAAAGGAGAGTGCTTAACTAACATGTATAAGGTTGTGGGGTGAGCCTCAGTAATCAAGTTACAGAATAGATTGATTCACTGGTAAATATAAGGCCCTGGGGTGACCCTCAGCAGTCATGCTACAAAAGTTTTAAACAGAGGACACTGCCAGGCAATCCAGGATTAAGAAAATTCACTGTGAGTAGACTTGCGCTGAAAAGCCTTATTAAGTGGGTCTGCAGGCAGAAGAAAACTGTATTGGCGGGGAGGATAGAAATAGTTGACATAATCACACCAGAGCAGAGAGAGAAAGAAAGAGACTGGACCTGGCCAGGGCTGTCTGGACAAAAGGGAGAACAGCAAGAACAGCAGAACAGTGAGCAGAGCTGGTTATAAGAAGGATGAGTAGAGGGGCTGGAGAGATGGCTCAGTGGTTAAGAGCACTAGCTGCTCTTTCCAAGGACCCTGGTTCAGTTCTGAGCACACACATGGCAGCTCACAACTGTCTGTAACTCCAGTTCCAAAGGATCCAATACCCTCACACAGACATACATGCAGGCAAAACAACAGTGCACATAAAATAAATAAATAAACACTATATATAGTATTTATATTTAAAAAAAAAAAGAAGGATGAGTAGTTGGGAGAGGGAAGAAGGGTCAGGAGACTGGCAAGGGGGATTTGGGATGTATAACAACTACTTTTAAGTTGCGACTAAGGCGCTTGAGATGCTTGATATATGCTGGATATGATGATTGGCATCACAGGTATATGTGAGTTGGAACTTTTTTTTTTTCCCCCAGAGGAAAGGCAAACGGGAATTGGCTTCACAAGTTCCTGAGGAATGCTGGCTTTTATCTAACCAGAAATCATCCTATAGTCCAGGGTGAGCTCATTTCTGGATATTTGGACTGCTTTTTTGGTGTTTGGGGAATTGGAGATTCCTTTGTATCTGAGAGAAATGACTATAAATAAAAACATTGGGATAAATATTGTGTTGACTAAAACAACAATAATAATAATGCCTGGTAGGCCTTAAATATTTGTACTTAAACTCTAAATAGACAGCTTGATATCTAATGTGTAAAAAGAAAAGAACAAATAAAGTTATAAAGTTTTAAGATCCTACAATTATAAAGAAAATTATAATAGCAATAATCCATTTTTATATTGTAATCAGCAAAAGACATGCATTATAGTCTCTAGGGTAAAGGCTAAGAGAACACCAGCAGGATCCATAGCAAGCATAATGAGAATAAAATAAACCTTTAAATATTGGTTTAATCTAATAGAAGGCTTTAAAAAGAAAATATAAAAGTTGGCATGTTAAAAGAAATTCAAAATGGCAGAGCACTGGCCTAGCATGCATGATGCACTGGGCCTCTCCCCATTAGAGGAGGTGAACAAGTGAAAGAGAAACTGAAAGGAAGGGATGGAGTAAGGAGGGGTCAGAGAGTCCAATGGTATATTTAAAATCCAAATACTGCAATTTAAGAAAACTGCACAAAGAGTAATAGAGACTGACAGTAGCCACAGCTCCTAGCTAAGAGGAGAACAGAAAAAAAGAGGTTCATCAAGAAACAATTTGGATAACAATACAGCACTCCTGCAAGCTGATAAGGAGGATGTGCATGTATTTTATTTACAACAAAATCAAGAACACAATAATCAAGCTGAGTTACCAGAGTTCACGCACATTCGGTATATTCTTCAAACACTAGGAATAATGTTTCTCATCAAGAAAGTAAACTTGAGAAAAAGGTTTGCTCCCCAAGTCCCTGTTTTTGAAAGTATTTAATGCTATAGAAATAGGCATCTCATAGAATACACAAAGCCCATTGTGGGGAAGGCAGTAGAACAAGGCCTCATTATGTTCAACCAAGGCTGAACTAAAACTCCAACAATGCTCCTGTCTAACTTCCCAAGTGCTGAGTAGGATTGCAGCTGAGGCCTTGCATGGAAGTCCATGTTTTAGTATGCTAATAAAAGAAGAGAAGAATTCGTTTCTGCTGGGTACTGGCTGCTTGTTGTCGAAAAGGGCAAGTTCATGAAACCTGGGAAAGTGGTACTCATCTTGGCTGGACACTACTCCGGACACAAAGCCGTCATTGTGAAGAACATTGATGATAGCACCTCAGACCACCCTTACAGCTATGCCCTGGTGACTGGAATTAACCACTATCCCCGAAAAGTAACAGCCCCATGGGCAAAAAGAAAATAGCCAAGAGATGAAAGATCAAGTCCTTTGTGAAAGTTTATAACTACAATCACCTCATGCCCACAAGGCACTCTGTGGACATCCCCTTGGACAAAACTGTTGTCAACAAGGATGTCTTTAGAGACTCAGCCTTGAAACGCAAGGCCAGGCTGGTAGCCAAGGTCAAGTTTGAGGAACTGTAAAAGACAGGGAAGAATAAATGGTTTTTCCAGAAGCTTTGCTTTTAGGTATATTTTTGTTTCCATCATTAAAAATTTAAAAAAAAAAAAAAAGGAAGAGAAGAATTCTGGTCACTGCACATGAATGAAAGTATTCAGAAAACATAAATGTTCTAAGTATAACTATTATAGTATACAAAACATTACACTTTCAAGGTATCATCCCTGTTCTTATGTCAGAGGTGGTGAATGTAAAGGTGTTGAGCAGAAAAATCATACTACAGGCCTTTGACCTAGAACAAGGTCTTATCCCACAAGGTCTTATCCCAAGAACCAGTGTCTATACCAAATGCTTTATAAGAAAACTCATCAGTGACAGTCTAGATACTCCGACAATCTTCTTAGTATATCGTTTATACAGTCACCAACACACGTAATCTACCGGCGAGTATAAACTTGTACTTTATAGATCTAACCCCTTATCTAGTGCATGCCTATGCTAAGCATAGGAAGATTTAAAAAGGAGATGACTCTACCCTAAGAGGTTATAACAACTGGCTATTCATACCAACTAGGGCAGCAGAGGCAGCGTTCCCTGCCACTGAGGAGCTTCAGTGGTTACGCTGTCTCCAGACTGCTCTAAGACCTGTAATGGCTGTTCCCAGGACCCCGAGGCAGGAGAATGGCCAGGCCCTGTCCTACAGAGAAAAATCCCACCAATCCCTGAGCTTGCCCCCAAGATCAGGTCACATAAACCCTCCAATCCCAGGTCACCTTGGAAAGCTCCCCACCATACCCTCAAGAAACGCTATATAAAACCCTGTCTTCTGCTCAGTTCTGTGCTGCAGAGGCAGTCACACTCCTGGGTTTTTCCCTCTCAATAAATCTCTTGTGTGCAGTGGGACTCTGTGGTATTCCTTGGCTCTCGACTGCCAGTGCTGTGGGATGTCTTTCTGTACACTCTGAATATGTGTTGCTCTGATTGGTTGATAAATAAAGCCATTTGGCCTATGGCAGGACAGGATGAAGCCAGGCAGGAAAATCCAAGGGAGATAGACAGGAAGAGAAAGAAGAGGCAGGGAGATGCCATCCTACTGTCCAGGGAGCAACATGTAATGGCACATAGGTAAAGCCACAGAACACGTGGCAAAACACAGATTAATAGAAACGGGTTAATTTAAGATATAAGAGCTAGCTAGCAAGAAGCTTGGGCCACAGACCATCAAGTTCATAATTAATATAAGCCTCTGTGTGTTTACTTGGGTTTGAGTGGCTGTGAGACTGAGGACACAGGAAAACGTCCAGCTACATGCCAGGATACCTTTCCCCGCTTAGCTGTAATATTTAACCATTTCTTTCCTATTAGTAGATATCAAAGCCTACTTTTATCCACTAAGAATAGGTTGGTTTATTCACTTCTTTCTCTTTCATCACCATCATTAACTCTTAAATTCTGCTCTCAACACTGAGTCCACCTACAATGTCCTACCAGTCATCCCTTCTTCTAGCACATTTGGTGACCTAACAAGACACAAACCCTGCCCTTGACCATGCAGCCACTGCAGCAATTCTGTTTTCTCTGTCAACCACTAAAGGCAAATTTCATCCACACTCTCTATTTCTACATAACCTCATTTTTTTCACAGTTCACTCTACCCTAATTTCTGGCCTAACTCACTCTACCAAAACAACTCTCAATGGCATGTTCCTGATTACTAAATCTAAAAACATTTTACCCCTAGTTCTTAATGTTGTTTCAGTCTCTGATCAATTGCTGATACATACCTTTTTTAAACAAAGGTTTGTTTTCAACTGTATGGGCGAGCTAGACATATATTTGCAATTTTTCTTATCTCTTCCATTGACTCATCTTCATTTTCTTACCACCTAAATAAACATTGTATCTTCAAAGTTCTTCCCTTTCCATACTCTGCCCCTCGAGGATATGACCATCTGAAGACACAACTTGAAACCCGTTTCTTAAAAGATAATAGTCGGCCAGGCGGTGGTGGTGCATGCCTTTAATCCCAGGACTTGGGAGGCAGAGGCAGGCAGGTCTTTGTGAGTTCGAGGCCAGCCTGGGCTATAGAGCGAGATCCAGGAGAGGTGCAAAGCTATACAGAGAAACCCTGTCTCGAAAAACAAAAAAAAAAACAAAACAAAACAAAAAAAAAGATAATAGTCTATCTTTAGCCTATAATTACATCCCAAGCATTTGCAGTGTATTTAAAATGATTAAATGTACTAAATCGGGTTATTCATTCATTAGTCAATGAATGTCAAAGGTTAAAGACTAAAATGAAAGGAAGGAGGCATACATATGAACACAGAGTCTCACAGGACACTGCCAAAGTGTGGTTCTTGTTTCAAGAGTGACAAGAGGCTATGGGTGGTTACTTGTTCAACACAACCCACACCTAGCAAATTAGAGACTTCATTTGAACACAGACACACTTGTCACTAAAAGCCATACTCAAGTGTTCCATTTAACTGCTTTTCAAAAATGAAGCAAAAGCCATTCCAGGGACACACTACACCCACAACTCTGAAGTTAAAAATGTTATCTTCTGAGGCAAGAGTCAGCAAACTAGCCCTTCAGCAAAGAGAGCATTCTACCTGCTTTCATGAACAGTTTCACTGTAAGTGAGTCATACTCATTTGTTCACATATTACCCACAACTGCTTTCACACTAAAATAGTTAGGTCCCTGTGACAAATCAGGCCCACAAAGCTTAAAAATGTGTACTTCAACACTGAACATGATGCAGGAGCTAGGTTGCAGATGTATCCATTTGTGCTAGGCTCTACACAATCCACTGATTTCTGCATTATGTCCAATTGTGATTTTTTGTAATGGTTTCCATTTGCTGTAGAGGGAAGCTTCTTTGATGAAGGGTGTAAAGTACACTTACCTGTGTTGATGGTAAGCCCCTATTGCTGAAGACCACACACATAAGACACAGAACTCAGATTATTTGAGCTGGATCTAATCTGAAAGCTACTTCCTGTGGTCCAGCTTCCATAGTACCAGAAAATACTATGCAAGCTGCCCAAAGAGGGAAGAAACTAATAGTCCTATTTGTTGTAACACCTACAAACCGTAACAGTGACCACCACAGCAAGATATCCATAAAGATGCAATGGTGGCATTCACGTGTTGGTGGTAATTAACATCTGTCCAAGTAGACTTAAAGACCACGCAACAGGAAGGAGGCAGGCAGAAACCCAGCCAAGTTCTGAGAGCCGTGAGTTCATTGATCATAAAGAGAATCTACTGCAGCCACTTTGTTAGACCAGCATAATTCCTAACTACACTCTAAATCTTATCCTATAACCACAGGTAAGTGTGGACCACAGGTGAAGGTTACTTACAACAGCAGAGATGAGCCCAGAGCAACTCCACCATCAAAAAGTTTTATTCCACCATGGATCGTGACTTCTCCATAGCTACAGAGGGAGCCCCACTTCAATTAACCTTCCAAACTCAATATACTCTATCATTTCTGGAGACCTTAAGATCATGGGACTACATGCAATTTGGGCAGAATTACATACAGTTGGGAGAGCATAGGAAGGAGTGGCTGGAACCTCATGTGAGTCTCTCTACTCTCTTCTTGTAAGGGAGTGGTAACTGGCCTCATCTTGAGGGTCTCCTGCAAGCAGTTAAAGCTGTTCTGATGAAGATGCTGCCAGCTACTTTGCTTAGAAGACAGCATTTGACAACATTGCTCTGTCTTCCCAACCTGGCACTTCCTTCTCAGTGTTTTGTTCTCACTCATACATCCAGCTTATACTCCCACCTAGAAGAGGCAACATCTCCTATTAAAATCCTCAGGGCCTATTCTATAGAACCTACATTTCTACTATTAGCACTGGGCTTGTGTCTCTGAAACAATTCTGAAAGTTAGAATCTTCTCATGCTTATCTGTGAAGACGTATTTGTTCAACTTACACTGTAGAACACAAGCCAGCCCTTCTTTATCTTCACTGCCTAATCCCATTTCTGGCCCTCATGACCTCTCACTGTATCATCACAGTAGCCTACTACTTTACTATGGTGACATTTCTTAGTACTCTATTATTAGATATCACTAAACAGGACAAATTTTTTTAACAAAATCTTTCAAAACAACTCAACATTATTGAATTGTCTGTTAAACCCTCAGCTTTGCAATCAAGTACCTCCACAATATGATTTCAATCTACACTTCCAAGCAAACTTCTCCCTAAATGTCTTGGGCATGTTGTAAGTAATTTACATATGTAATGTAGTTATACTATAGTAAACGCTGAAAATAAAACTAAGAAACACTTGATGCCTGTCCATAGGAAGTTTAATACAGACTAGGAAAAGAAAAAAAAATTCAAGTCCCCATGCAAAATGGCCATCCTACCTAAAGTAATCTATAGATTCAACCCCTATCAAAATCTCAACACAATTATTCAGAGAAATTGAAAACAATCTTCAACTTCATAGGGAAACAAACAAAAATCCAGGCTAGCTACAATGATCCTTAATAATACAAGAACTGCTAGAGGTATCACCATCCCAAATTTCAAATTGTACCTCAGAGCTATCATAATAAAACAGTATGGTACTGGCATAAAAACAGACATGGTGATCAATGAAATAGAACTGAAGACTTGGATATAAATCCACATACCTATGGACACCTGGTTCTTGACAAAGCAAAAATTACACACTGAAGAGAATACAACATCTTCAAGACATCATGCTGGTCAAACTGAACACATGCAAGTAGAATAATGAAATAGATCCGTATCTATCACTCTGCATAAAACTCAACTCCAGATAGATGAAGGATCTCAGCAGAAAACCAGATACACTTGAATTCATTGGCACAGGAAAGGACTTTCTGAAGAGGACAGTGATAGCACAGGCATTTAGATCAACAATTACTAACTAGGATCTCATGAGGCTAAAAGCTTCTATGTAGTAAAGTACACCGTTATTTGAGCTAAGTGGCAGCCTATAGAATTAGAAAAAAAAATCTTTATCAGTTTATCAACATCTACCAGATATTTAAATATATAAAGAACCCAAGAAAACAGAACATCAAGAAAACTATTATTTTAAAATTTAAATTTTAGATTTTAAAACGGTGTAGAACTAAAAAGTTTTCTCAACAATAGACTGCTGGCAATAGTCGAGAAATGGCTCGATCTGACCTATGCTGGTGATAGGATGGCCAAACACCCTAATTGTCGTGCTAGAAACCCCATCCAGTGACTGAGGGAACCAGATGCAGATATCCACGGTCAGGCCCCGGGTGGAGCTCCGGGAGCCCAATCGGCGAGAAGGAGGAGGGTTTATGTGAGCAAGAGTTGTTGGGACCAGGGATGGATGGAATACAGGGACACGTGGCCAAACGAATGGAAACATATGAACTGTGAACCAATGGCTGAGGGGCCCCCAACTGGATCAGGCCCTCTGAATGGGTGAGACAGTTGATTGGCTTGATCTGTTTGGGAGGCATCCAGGCAGTTGGACCGGGTCCTGTGCTCAGTGCATGAATTGGCTGTTTGAAACCTGGGGCTTAGTAGAGATGCTTGGCTCAGCCTGGGAGGAGGGGACTAGACCTGCCTGGGCTGAGTCCAACAGGTTGATCCCAATCCTCGGGGGAGTCTTTGCCCTGGAGGAGTTGGAAATAGGGGGTGGAGGGGGGGGGCGCGCGGGGCAGGAGGGGGGAGAACGGGGGAATCTATGGCTGATATGTAAAGTTGAATTATATTGTAAAATAAAATAAAATAAATTCAAAAAAAGTTTTCTCAAAATATGAAACATAAATAGTTGAGAAATACTTTTTAAAAGTTTAACAACCTTAGCCACTGGGGAAATGCAAATGAAAACTACTTTCAAATTTCCTCTCACCCCAGTCAGAATGGCAAAGATCAATAAATAAACCAAATGACAGCAGGTGCTACGGAGGATTCTGTGAAAGAGGAACATTTACTCAAATCTTCTGGGGTGCAAACCAGTACAGTCACTATGAAATCAGTAAGGAGGCACCTGGAAAGCTGAAACCATATCTACCACAGACCCAGCTATATCCTTCTTGAGCATACGTTCAAAGGACTCTTACTGTAGAGATACCTGCTCTCTTAGTTTCCTATTGCTATGGTAAAATACCATGACCAAAATGTAAGTTGAAGAAGAAGGTTAATTTGACTTAAACTTCCCCATCATAGTCCATCATCAAAAGAAGTCAGAGCAAGAACTCAAGGCAGAAACTTGGAGGCAGGAACTGAAGCAGAAGCAAATAGGCTACTTATTGGCTTGCTCTCACTAGCTTACTCAGCCTGTTTTCTTATATAACTCAGGAACAACTTCCTGGACCCTCCCACATCAGTCATTAACCATGAAGATGCCCTTGCTCACAAGCCAGTCTGGTGGAGCATTTTCTCAGCTGAGAGACCCTCTTTACAAACGACTCTAGGTTGTATCAAGTTGACACCAAACTAACCAAAAGCCCTCCTCACCCATGTTCATTGCTGCTCTATTCATAATCCATGAACTGGAAACAACCTATACATCCATCAACTGATGAATGGATAATAAAAATATGGCACACTTAAACAATGGAATATTATTTAACTGCTAAGAAAAACAGAATTAAGGAATTCACAGGTAAAATGGGTAGAGCCAGGAACATCATCCTGAGTGAGGTAACCCAGACCCAAAATGGCAAACATTGCGTGTTCTCTCTCATACGTGGATGTTTTTAGCATTTAAACTTTAGATATGTGTGCATCATTTAGAATATCTACAGAGGTTAGGGAGCTTGTAAGGGATCAAGGGATACGAGGGGATGTTCCAAGGGAGGGAAAAAGGATTATAGTGTTGTAAAGGGATAAGGGGAAAACTAGAATTGGGGAATAAGTTCAGAGGGAGATGGGAGGGCAATGTAAATAAAGCAGGGGATTTGGGGAGGGACAACTAACACTAAAAGCCTTTTGAAAAGCTATATGGAAACCTACTGTGGTAGAAGCTTTCATTTATATGTGTATATACACACATATAAATGGAACTCAAATGGAGTTACCATATAATGGAGGAGGCAATGCATGAACTAGACATACGATATGAAGTAAAATCCCCAGTACCAGTATGAGTTGCATCTTGTTGAGTTGTTGGCCAAAGGGTCCCCACAGACTACACCCCCAAACACTACAGGTAATTGCCAGTATTACTGGTTACCTTCCACAGCTTGATGGTAAGTCCCTATTGCTGAAGATACCCCTTACATCACTGAACACGGAGAAATAGCGTTGCTGCCCAACTAGAAGCTTTACTACTACTAACTAGCATTCATAGCACTGGAAGGTAGATACACACTACCAGAGGAGGACAAGAGTCACCAAGCTAGGAACTGTGTGACCAACAACAGCGCTACCTGCAAGACTTACTGGTGCCATAGCAGCATAATGTTATAGGAGTAACCATGTTTTAGTTGGATTAAAAGCCCATTCCATGAGATGGAACCCACACCTGACACTGTAAATAAGGCCAGAAACTGAGACTAGAGAGGGCATGGGCCCTTGGAGAAAACCTACTACTATTATTCTGCTAAAGGAACACAGCAACAAACTGACTCCTAAGGGCATTCTGCTATACCCTGCTCAGCCATCATCAGAGAAGCTTCCTCAGTATATCATAATTAACACAGAGACCTACAAATGGACAATGTGAAGACAGTAAGAAACCTTGGAGAGCTCAGCCCTAGAAGGAATGTCTCTTATCAGATCCCTTCCCTCAAGGTTTAGGGATCTATCTGGAAAAAAATCTGGAAAAGATTCTAAGAGCCAGAGGTAGTGGATGACTCCAGGGACAGAGCATCTTCTAGACACAGCAGGGTTGATGTACATATGAACTCCCAGAGACTGTGACAGCATACACAAATAGTTAAGAGAAATTCTTAATGGTACAGCCAACATACATTTTTCATGAAGTGATTATCCTCCTGCAGCCTCAGCTTCCTAGGCCTTTCCCCCTTCTATAACTGGTTTCTGTGGAGGCAAGCTTTCCTCTACAGCAGCTGCCTGCTGCTTTCAACACTAACTGCACTATAAAACACACTCGTAAAAGAGAGACACACAAGGCTGTCGAATCACATAATGAACCATGACCACTTACTAAAGCCATTAACAAATAGGACTATATCCTGCTTACTTTTCTTAATTTCCCAGCTATATAATTCTTTTTCTAATTTTTTTTATTTCTAGGAGCTACCATCAAGATAAAGAATGTGACTTTTATTTCTTAAAGTTATCAACAAGAAAAAAATAAATAAAACATGGACACATGCTTTCTTTAGTACATTGTTTTTCACATATGCACAAAATGAAAATCGTGTCAAATTGTATGATGAGACAGTGACTTCCTGGGTCAAATCTAGGATTCTTTGACACAAGCGACAAGCAAAACAAACACATTTAGGCTGTGATTTCTCCTCAAACTTTTAGAGCACAGCCCTGAGAGCACAGAGGAAAACCACAGAAGGATTTCACAAGTCCAGCTAATGAAATATAAACTACAACAGGGCCGATAAAACATTCATGTCCTGGGGAAAAAAAGAATGTTCAAAGGGTGAAATCACTGCCAATTACTGGAGATATGGGTCAATGAGAGAGTCTGCCATATTTCACATACTGTCAGCATTCACCGATGAATAGCTAAGTATCAGTTTACAGGCGAGCCGTTCAACACCTTCAGTATTTATACACAAGTTTAACCACTAAAAAAATGGAAGTCAGTAATAAAAGAGAACCACAAAACAAACAAGAGGCTCAGCTTTGCCAAACAAAGGATGAGGGCCACATCAATGGCCCGGGCCTGCTGGTGCTTTTCAACAGGCCAACCTTCTGCCGAATGGAAACGCAGTTAGTGTCTTGATGGTAAATACCAGTTAGAAAAATCGGATTGAGTTCAGTAAATATAATTTCAAGATCTTCAAATGGTAAAAAAATAATTTACTTTGTTAAAATGCTCAGCACTACAAACATTCCAAAATTATGCTGGATAAATCCAACAAAAACCACGAGATTGTTCTCCACCAATGTCTCCTCTCCAGAATTCAGAGACACCCCAAAGCTACGATACTAATAACCTCCCACGGAACCCACAGACTGAAACTCCACACAAAGCTCACCTTGTCAGAGGCCTCAGAAGCCAGGAGGTTAGTCGCAAGGGTTTGCAGCTTATGGTGGGCCATATTTTTAAGGGCAGCAAGACTACGTCTCGTCATGGCTTGTTTCAGATTGACTGCTGGATGACTAAGAGAGTCTACTGCAGCAGGAACGGCCTCATCGCAAGCGTTCAGTATCTCCACCGCCGTTATTCCCATCGCACAGCGATCCAGCGCACCTGGAAGGCGGCATGTCCACATATATTACACAACACCGTGAACTTTTGTTTGTTTAGGTACAGAAAAAGAATGGCATGGCAGGTTTTGTAGGAATGTCTTATCAGTACTGACCAACAAACATTACCTTGTATGTCCTTTATATACTAATTTTCAATGTAGATTCAACAATTATTCTTCTCCCTTAAGACTTCATACATCTTCCCAGTAAAATCAAATTCAAGCTAAGACTTAAGAACCTCCACCAGGCTTTTCCCCTTCTGTTTCCCTGGAGGGTTTTCTTGACCAGTCTATTACTTTCACACTATTTACAAACACCGATGATCTCACCTTTCTAATATTTTTCTATCAACATTAAACAACAACAACAAAACTATTTCAATAATTCTGAAGCTTTTCTCTAAGAAGCATCCAAAAAAACAGGAAAGGAAATACTGTGTCTCCTCCATTTAGTCTGCAAAAATGTCTTCTTCAGTGCTGGTTATCAAACCCAGTGCCTTATACATGCTAGGCAGGAAGAAAGTGACCTACCACTGTGCTACATCCTCAACATTGAGATTCTTACTTTCATGACTTAAATATTTCCCAGGTTTATGAAATAAGTACTATTTCTACTCACAGCTACTTCAAAGTACCTCCTCTGGTCTTCCCTTCCATTTATCTCCATCTCCATACTTCTTAAGTTAGAACACAAACTTCCCCCTGTATAACCTGAACTTCATCACCACTGTTCTTACTCCCAGATTATTTTATCAAGTTCTCTTTTCTGTTTTACTTCCTCCATAATTCTAATTGCCAGCTCACCAACTATATATTAGAAGTTTCTTTAAGGTTAAATTATTCTTTCATGTGTATGACTGTGTTGCCTGCATGGATGTGTGTGCACTGCACAAATGTCCGATGCCTGCAGGGGGTAGAAGAGGGTGTCACGGTAAAGTTGCAGACAGTTGTGAGCTGCCATGTGGATGCTGGGAACTGGACTTGAGTCTTCTGTAATAATAGCAGCAAGAGCTCTCAAGTGCTAAGACGCTCTCCAGCCCCTTACCTAGTCTTTTACTTCCTCTTCAAGGCCAGAACTGTGAACTACACAGCAAGGAGCTAGAGAGTTTGAGGCATTTGCTCACTCTAATATGCCTATGTGCAGCATTAACTACTTGTTGGTTAATTAGATATTTAGTTAACAGCTTAAAATAGAGTTCTTGCAAATCCATGGGTGAAAAAGGCCAATAGATAAAAACAGAGAAGTCAGATTTATTTTATATTTCAGCTGAGATGGGAGATACATGTTTTTCCTCTTCTTGCTGTTCAAGCTGTAGCTAGTGATATACCGGCCCCTGGAGAGTCAGGAAGGTACATCCTGAAGTTATTGGCATTATTTATTTATTAAATTTATTTATTTATCATATCAATAAAAAATGAAGCTCTGTAAATCAGGTTCAGGCAGGAGTTGATGTACAAAGTGTATTTAAACTCTGAAAGCTACCTGAGCCATCATCATAGTGTTTGGGGAGTGGGTGGCTCAAACATAAACGTGCTCACACATCTTGAGTGCTTTTCTGTTTGCTTAAAAACCAGCTCTGCTGGTTGATTTCAGGTTAGACACCTTAAATATTTTTCTTATTCATTTATGTGTCATACTTTAGTTGCTTTTTTCCTTTTCAAATGCATAGAGATTGCCTGAAGTTTCTCATCGAGGGTGATGTTGGCTTTGGTTTTGTTGTCTATAGCCTTAATTATGTAGGACTATGTTTCCTTGAGTCCCACACGCTAGTCCTTTTATGACGAAGATGTGCGGGATTTCATCAAGGGGTTTTCCTGTATCTTTTGAAGTGATCATGTACTTTTTGTCTTTAAGCCAATGTATGTGGTTTATTACATTTACTGACTTGTGTATGTTGAACCATCCTTGCATCTCTGGGATGAAGTCAACTTGGTGACAGTGAAAAGTCTTTTTGATGCACACCTATAACTGGTTGGTTATCAGGAACTTTGAAATCTGTGTTCACTGGAGATACTGGCCTATAGTTTTGTTTTTCCCTTGTGTCGTCACCTGGTTTGGGTATTAGTTAGACACACCGGCTTCACAGATGGAGTTAGGAAATGCTCCTTCTGCTTCTGCTTTTTCTTTTTTTCTTTTTTTTTTTTTTTAATTGTTTAAGAAGAATTAGCTGTAGATCTTAGAAAGCCTGGCAGGATTCTGCTGTGGATCCATCTGGGCTTGGGCTGTTTTTAATCAGAATTTTCTCTTCATTCATTGTGGTTCTGCTTAGGTTGTTGATCTCTCCATTTCATTTTCATTTTCCAATTTAATGAAGCACAGATATTTTAATTATCCCTTTATCACAGTCTGAGTTCCTTTGGTGTCTGAAGGATCTAATGACCTTGTTAATATTAGATTGGTTCTTAGTATTGTTTTGTTTATTTCAATAATTTGTGCTCTGATCTTTATTATTTCTTGTCATATTCTAGATTTTGGTATAGTTTGTTCTTGCTTTTTGAAATTCTTGACTTATCAAGACATTCATCTGTGCTCCTTCTGACTTTTTAATGCAGGCACTTAGAGCTACAGTTTCCCTTGCAGAACTGTTTTTAATGTGTCCCAGGGGTTTTATTGTATTGTGTTTACATTGTCATTTAGTTTCAGGAATTATTTATTCCTTTTTTTATTTCATTGACCCATTCATCATTCAGTGATGATTTGTTTCATCTCAATAAGTTTCTGTACTATATACTAGTAGTGATTTCTTTACTGTTAATTTTAAGTTTTGTGGCACTATGGTCAAATAATAGGATACACAGAGCTATTTCCATCTTTCTGGATTTATTAAGATTTGTTTTTTGTCCATTGTCCACTGGGTAGACATACACTCTTTTGGGGTTTGGATGGAATATTCTGTAGATATTTGTTAAGTCCATTTGATGTACAATGTCAATTAATTCTGATCCCTTCTCTCTCTGTGTCTGTCTCTGTCTCTGTCTCTGTCTCTGTCTCTCTCTCTCTCTCTCTCTCTCTCTCTGTCCAGATAACCTGTCTACTGGAGAAAGTGTTATTGGAACCACTCACTGTTAGTGGGATGATCTTAATCTACATATTTAATTCCAGTGGTACACTTTTTTATGAAATTGGGTTCACTAGAAGTTTCGCATATATTTTAGAATTGTAATGTCCTCTTGGTTAACTGTCCTCTTGATTATGATGAAGAGTCTTTTTCATCTCTTCTGGTTAGTTGTAACTTGCAGTCTACTTTGTCAAATAACAGGGCAGCATCACTACTTGCTTTATGGTCTCATTTTCTGGTGGCACTCTTCTCCATCACTTCACTGTAATGTGCTGCCTATTTTTCAAGCTAAGATGAGTTGCTAGTACAACAAAAAAAATGGATTTTGCTACTTAACCCATTCAGCTAACATATGCCAAGAACTGAGGCCACTAATATTTCAAGTTATTTTTAAAAGAAAAGTGTGTGGTAATTGCAGTCATTTTAGGGTTTGAGGTTTCTGTTGTTTATTTTTTTTTAGTCATACTTTTTTTTTTCAGCAATTATAGCTTCATTTGTTTACTGTATAGTCTTCCTTCACTTCAAAGTATTGTCCCCCATATTCTACTTTGGATTGGTCTGCTAAGTAGGAATTTTTTTTAGCCTGTTTGAATCCAGGAAAGTTTTTCTAACTCCTTAACCATGGAAGATAGTCTTTCTGAGTACAGTGGTCTAGGCTGACAGTTGTGGTCTTTCAGAATGGCGTGCTTTGCTCCAAGCTCTTCTTGTTTTCAAAGTTCCTCTTTAGAAATCAGTGGTTATTTTGATGGGCTTTCCTCCTCTGGACCTACGATCTTTCTCTTGCTCCTGTCAATACGTTCTCTTTGTGCTGTATATTTAGTGCTTTAAATACAACATGCTGTAGGGCCTCTCTTTTCTGTCCTGTCTGCTTGGGGTTCTGTGTTTCCTGTATGTATATGGGTGTGTCTTTTCCTTGACTGGAGAAAGTTTTCTTCCAGGATCCTGTTAAAGATCTTATCTATGCCATTGACTTGCATTCTTCTCCTTCATCTATGCTAGAATTTAAATATTTGGTTTCTCATAGTGCCACGTAGTTCTTGCATGTTCCTTTGTCTATGATTTTTAATTTTTCATAATCTTTATTGAGTAGTCCAATTCCTCTACTTTATCTTTGAGTCATGACATTCTGTCTTCTACTTGATCCGTTCTACCTTAAAGATTTTCCTCTGAATTTTCTTTGGTATATTAAAGTTTTTAGTTCCACCTTCATTCAGCTTCATTTCTCTTCACTATTTCTATCTTTTTAATGAATTCAATTTACAAATCCTGTATTGTCTTGGTCATTTTATTCAGCCATGAATTAATCTTTTCTTAGATCAGTGATGACTCAGCCATTTCTTGCTATCCCCTTTATGTTCTTTGAGCTGTTTAGTGGCATCTTCTTTAGACTCCTTGAATTCTTGGATGAAGTTTATGGTATTTTAAGTTCTGGATCCTGGGGTTCATCTACGTTATTCTCATGAAGAACATTTATACAGGGACTCATGAGGGTCTTGTGGGATGATGTAGAAACACTGTCTCAGACTTTTGTATTGCTTATGTTTTTGGAACATGACCTCAGCATGTGGACTTCTTCCCTTTAAGTGTGTGTCTGATGAGGGATTCTAGCCTGTCTCATGCTGGGCTGGTGCAGGAGCTGCATAATGAGAGGCAGGATTAGGTGTGTGGAGGTGGTGGAAGTGGACTTCCAGAAAAATCTCAACCTTTCCTTCTTTTTTCACACAATTTTTAAAATTATGTGTGTAGATATTTGCATGTGAGTGGAAGTGCCTGCAAAAGGAGGGGACACAGTCAGATCCAGGGGTGGAGGGGTTTGTGAGCTGCCCATGCAAGTGCTAGTAGTCTCACAAGGATCCTCTGCAAGAGCAGTACATGCTCTTTACAGCTGAGCCAGTGCTCCATCCAAAGCAATTCTTCTCTTAAAAATACCCAAAAATAGGGCACCCAGGCAGGGAGATCGGGATCTGTCCCTGGTCTATGGGCAGGCTTCTTTCTGGAACCCGGTGCCTGTGGTGTGACACCTTGCATAGCCTTGGTACAGTGGGAAGGGGCTTGGACCTGCCTAGGCTCAGTGTGCTGGGCTCTGCTGACTCCCCACGGGAGACCTCGATTTGGGGGATGTGGGGATGCGGGGTGGCTTGGGAAAGAGGGCTGGGGGTAGGAGGAGGGAGGAGGGGGGATCTGTGGATAGTATGTGGAGTGAGTAGAAAAATAAAAAAAATAAAAATATTTTAAAAAAGAAAAGAAAAGAAGTGCAGGAAAAAATAAAACTAAATTGCTTTCTTAAAAAAAAATACCCAAAAATAGATCAGAAAGAAATATGTCACAGTGCTAATGTTTACCACAGAGCTGTGTGACTTCAGCATGCCTTTCTTCTCTTTTAATCTACAGTGATTTTAAAATATAACAGAAAATATTACTCTCTCTTTTACAATATGAAGCAGAATAAAGAGCTAAATGCAAAAGAAGTCTGTCAGATTTCAAGAATGCTTCCTCTTGTCAAGATTGCAGCAGATGTGTGTACTTATTTCCAAAGGGCCTGAAAAGTATTCCCTACTCTGTGGTAGTATATGCAAAAATATGTCTCCAATCTACTTCCAAAGGACTATGTAGAACAAACTGAGGGGAAATTATTTAGTAGAATAAAGACACTTAGTAGAATCATTTTAAATAATTAGTAAACTATCACTCAAAAAGTTTTAATCACTGATACATATTACTTAAGATTGCAAAAGTAGAATCAAATATGCTTTAAAAAAAAAAACCTGAAGCTAAAACATTAAGTTACCTGCCTAAATATTCCCAGTAAAACTGTATTGATCTGTGTGTGCACATCTATCGGCATCTGTGCTTTTCAGCTAAGCAATATTTAGTCTATAATATAGCCCATACATAAAAGTGAAAGTCGAATTCTATGTGTTGTCCCTAAAGCCTACAACTTCCATTTCAATTTGGCTCCTAAAAGTACCTGGCCAGCATCACTTTTCTGCTATTGAAATAAAAATTGGTTTTATCTTTTTCTACTGTTTCTGAACATGAGACAAAACTGGCTCCTTCAGCTTACTTGGCGACTAATCTCACAAATAATATAGATATCACTGCATAGCTGTCGTCATCTGCACATGACCCTCAATTGCATGCCTTTAAGAACTGTGGAACCACTCTACATGATCTAACATAGTACAACAAATAGATGAATGCTACACATGTCTTTCCGGATAAAAACAAGATGAGAAAGGATAGTTATGAGAAATATAAATACATTTCTGAGCTTTATTCGCATATGAAGAGCTATTTTCAGGAAATCAAATGCATCCTTTGAACTTTCTATTTCTTCTCCACCTTTATTCTTACCAGTGTCCATCTGCCAGACATACACAGAGCCATCTGTGCATCCCACCACCAGGTAGTCATCAGAAGGCCTCCACTTGATCACCTGAATAGGAAACAGGTGGCGAGACGCCAACATGATGCATTTTTTCTCCCGCAAACTTAGAAGTCCTACTGAGTGGTCACTGGCTACAGAACAGATGCAATGTTGAACTCTTGCCTAAAAGAGAAGAATAAACTTGCATTATATTTACATTAAAATTAGAATAAGATAGATCTTGTCTCCCAATAACTTAAATGCAAATTACTTATATGTATACTGAAAAACAACCATAATATTCAGTCATTTTGAACAATTTCTTCCTTGAGATTATAAATAAAAGTTTCTGGTTCAAAAAAGATATGCTTTTGAAATGTCGAATAATGCAAAGGTTAAAAAGTGGAAAGATGTCATTGAAACATAAAAAGGATCTCACAAAAATGAGAAGGCAAAACTGGGCAGCAGGGAGGTAGGGGTCAGGTGGTCTGTTAGATATTCTCTTTCCACACATGAACTAACTTTTCTTTGTTTCCTGAGAGAGACA
The DNA here is from genome assembly GCA_902168425.1 of Peromyscus attwateri. Taxonomy (NCBI): domain Eukaryota; kingdom Metazoa; phylum Chordata; class Mammalia; order Rodentia; family Cricetidae; genus Peromyscus; species Peromyscus attwateri. The sequence goes on from CABHPP010118585.1 coordinate 34,097, forward strand.
CTTTCTGTGGTCTTTCTTTCTGTTCAGGACTCACTTAGACCCATGCTCCTCCCTGCCCCTTTGTTCAGACATAATCTCCTCACGGTCCTGCAAACACAATCATTCCTTGAGCACCACAGCTATCACACACTATCTGAAGATGGCATTCCTGTTCCCTTCGTGGTGTCTATTTATAATGCCAGAAGGTGCGGCACTTCAACCAACCATAGGACACCCGATTAAACAGTCTTCAGTGTAGTCCCTGCTCACCGCTAGTTTCTGCCCTTCAATTTGCTTTTACAACAATATCGTTTATAAATAAGCAAAGAAAGTAAAGATTTGCACTAGCAAGAGAGAGCTGAATCTACAGTATAGCAAATTAAAAACTAAAGATTTTTAATTTTTATAGGACAATTTGTAAGCAACTTAAAATTTAACCATATGAAAGCAATCATCTGAATTTATTATGACTACCTCTTAAGAAATAAGGCCCAGCTGGGCGGTGGTGGCGCATGCCTTTAATCCCAGCATTCAGGAGGCAGAGCCAGGCGGATCTCTGTGAGTTCGAAGCCAGCCTGGTCTACAAAGCTAGTTCCAGGAAAGGCGCAATGCTACACAGAGAAACCCTGTCTTGAAAAACCAAAAAAAAAAAAAAAAGAAAGAAAGAAAGAAGGCCCATAATGCTGCACATAATCCGCTTTTATAGGACCTAAAGAGAAACCTACAAATGTACAATGCTCTGCTTCTCCTACACAAAAACACTGCTGAAAGC
>CABHPP010118586.1:4506-21994 GCA_902168425.1 Peromyscus attwateri
TGGATGGGCCGTGTGGATAGGCTGTGTGGAAGGGCCGTGTGGAAGGGCCATGTGGATAGGCTATGTGGAAGGGCCACGTGGATGGGCCATGTGGATAGGTTGTGTGGAAGGGCCATGTGGATGGGCTGTGTGGATGGGCCATGTGGAAGGGCCGTGTGGATAGGCTGTGTGCATGGGCTGTGTGGATAGGCTATGTGGAAGGGCCGTGTGGATAGGCCATGTGGATGGGCTGTGAATAGGCCATGTGGATGGGCCATGTGGAAGGGCTGTGTGGATGGGCCATGTGGATAGGTTGTGTGGATGGGCTGTGTGGATAGACTGTGTGGATAGACGTGGTTTTTAAATGAGCATTAATCTTGTAACTCCTGAGCACAGAGCCTTGGAGCACAGACTCCGGGGGATCTGAAGCTTGCTGTGCTCCCGCTGACTGAGGCTGAATGGGTGACTTTGTCTGGGATGAAGAAAGCTCTGACACATGGCTCGTGATATATGTTCAAATAGTGAGCTAGAGAGCAGGCCTGAGACTCAGGAGCAGGCCCTCCTTTGGAGACTAGGTGTGAATAATCACAATTCAGGGGCGTCTGCCCTCCCCTGTTTTCCAGAGGTGGAAGAGCTAGCAGCGCACGGTGTGTTTCTTCCCCCCAATATGCAAGGGCTGACTGACGAGCAGATTGAGGAGCTGAAGTTGAAGGATGAGTGGGGCGAGAAGTGTGTGCCCAGTGGGGGTTCTGTGTTCCAGAAGGACGACATTGGACGGAGGAACGGACAAGGTAGTTGGCTTTTCTCTTCAATCTTTGCGCATGAAGGCCATTCTTTAAGTTGAGAGGTTTGGGCCACTGGGATGGGCTCTGCAGGTAAGAGTGTTTGCATATAAACCTGATCTCCAGATTCCACGATGGAAGGAGAGAACCAGCTCCACGCAGTCCTCATATGCACCCTGGCACACACAAGCATGCCCACACTCACATCATATAAACAATATTTTAATGTAGTTTCATCATTTCTTTGCAGACTGAGAAAATACTGCACTGTGAAACTCCTGTGCTAAAACCCAGGCTAAGTCAAGCAGAGGATCTCTCCTCTAGAGGCCTGGTTGCTCCGACTGAACTGCCTCCTTCATGGGGTAGACAAGCCATGCAAATTTGCCATTTCTGTAGGTCAGAAATGGATGAGTACTGTACCATTCTCCCTAAATTTGGGGACTCTGTCTCCACTGTGCTTAGCTTTAAGCTTGGGAGTTATGATTTGGTGTTGTGTGCCACATTTGGAGAGTTGTCAGGTAAAATAAAGTTGTGTGGGTCAAGCAGGCACTCAGGAGCGTAAGGCAAGAAGATTGGGGCCTCCAGGCCGGCCTGGGTCCATAGAGACGCCCTGACCCAGAACAGACGTGCGCATGCGTACCTACATTAAGTTTTATTGCCTTCCACCATCCCACTCACTGGCACCCCTGTCTGCTTTTGAGCCACGGAGACAGGGTTGAGTCACAGCTTTGTCGCCTGAGAGGCCTGAAGTTCTTTTGCTTCGTTTGCTGGCGCTGCCCTCTCAGTGACTTCTGGCCTGGTTTTTGTAGCCTTCAGCAAATTGCCGAAAAGCCACTGCAGACCTTTCCCCTTGCTTGGGATCTCTACCTAGCTTCCCACATCTCCGTATGTCCCTTTTGCCTAATCCGGACCCGCATGCTCGCCTCTCCTGGTCCGGACAGGAGAGTTCGAGAACATTCGGGATTTTTACAAAGGCTGTGTGCTTGACATCTGTCTCCTGTCCTTTTTTCTAATAGCTCCAAATGAGAAGATGAAGCAGGTTTTAAAGAAGACGGTAGAAGAAGCCAAAGCAACGGTGTCTAAGGTCAGCTTCTGGGACGGACGGACGGACGGACGCTCTTCTGTCTGTGAAGCGGGCACTCCTGAGGATGGGTTGCAGTCAGATGGGTTGCACATCTCATCCCCCCCCCCCCCTGCTCTCCACCTTTCTGTTGCTCCTTTGTTTCTGTTTTTTCTTTTCTTTCTGGGCCTTCCAGTGGCAAAGGAAATAAGCATATTTGAGGAGGGCCCTGGCTTCCCTTTTCATGATGATGACAGTTTCCCAAAGTCCTGCCAGTTCCTGCTGAGCAAACAAAGGTTTTTATTGTCTTGCGTGGATGTAGGCTCCCGTGTGCTGGCCATCTCTTGTTTTCTGAAGAACTCAGAAAGCTAACTAAGCAGGGGAAGTTGTAATGTAGCCCGTAGATGCAGGATTGGTAGAGAGGTTTCCTGTAAAGCAGAGTTTTCTATAATCGTCTTCAGCCTTTATACAAACCTGTTTCACAGAAGAAAATCAACACCATTGGGGGGCAGATATGCTCCCCTGGAGGAAGAGAACTGGGGCTGGAGAGCTGGCTCAGTGGATACAGGTGCTTGCTGCTAAGCCTGGTGACCTGAGTTCGAGAGACCGGAGTTTGATTTTAGGACCCACGTGGGTAGTAAGAGAGAGCTGACTCCCACAATTGTCCTCTTACTCACCACCCCCACATGTGTGTAACACACACACACACACACACACACACACACAATAAATGTAAAAAGTCTTGGGTATTTCACTCGTCATGTTTATCCACATGGGCAGCAGTCACTGCCACCCACGTTTGCATTGGCATCGCTGCCCTCCCACACCTCCGTATTCACCCCACAAAGTGCCCTTCTAAACATCCCCAAGCTCTTAGCTAAGTTTTTTTTTATTTTAATCATCATGTTTCTGAGACTTTTCCTATGTAGCCGTGGCCAGCCTAATACTCAACTATGTAGCCCAAACAGACCTTGAACTCATGGCAGTCCTCCTGCCTCAGCTTCCTGAGTGCTGGGATTACGGGCATGCACCCCTGTGCCCCCTGCCCAGTCCGAGGAGCCCCCAGAAAGCTGCCTGTTGTATGCCAGGCCCTGGTGTGTCACCAGGACCTTAGTCTACCGTCCTTTTTGAGATGCTTCTGACCGAAGAGCCTCGTAAAGAGAGATGAGCCCTGGCCCCAGAGCCTGTCTTAGCAGAGTCCTCCTCAGCACTCTCCTTTCCCACATGGCACTGACACCCTTTGCAGGCACCCCTCAGAGCACGGTCCTCCACCCCAGTTTGGAACTCGGGTTCTAGAACTAAATTTTACCCCTCTGCCCTCACCCTTCTCCGCGTTCTGTACCTCAGGATGAGCATCCCTGTAGGTTCCTGGTCACAGAACCAGCATCTCAGTTACACGGTTGTGTAGACCTGTGTCATCCTGTGTCACCTCAGCCCTTCCCTCTCTGTCACCCGGATGCCTGCATCTGGCCCTGTACCTTCTGCTCCCGAGCCTGCCTCCTCTCCCTCCCACACCCTGCCTCCTCTCCCTCCCACACCCTGCCTCCCATGTGGCTTGAATCCTCCTCAGTGGCTGTTTACACTGCAGTACCAGCAGGAAATCACACGCTCAGTTCGGTTCAAACCCTGGCACCCGGTTAGCAGGACCCCATGAGTTAGGAGCCCCAGCCCTTCAACACTCCGTTCAGATCCCCCCAACTAGAGACAAGGCTACCAAGACGACTTCGGAGCCAGCTTTAAGTGGGGTCCCCAGGCTGTCCACGCTTCTGTCCCACTTGGCCTCTAATGTGAGGCTTCTTGTGCCCTCCTCAGATTTATTTGACTAACTCAGAACTCACTGAGCACACGAGTCCTGATTGCAGCTCATGATGAACTCAGAACAGCCCAGTAACTGGAAAAGGTGTGAACCAATATAAAAGAAGGGAACAGGGCTCCAGGGCCATCCTTGGGGAATCCATGGAAGTCACTGGGTTCAACACCAGACAGTTTCACTCGGCCTTGAAGCCTTAGGGTTTTAATGAGGGTCTTGTTAGATAGGCAGTGTTGGTCACCTGACTGGACTCAGTCTGTAGCTGCTCCGCCCTCCCTGGAGGTTGCAGGTATAAATGAGGCTGGCTTACAACCTTTAATTGTGTGTTGGTCTTTCTGGCATGGCCATCCCTTTTCTAGAACTATCTTAGTCTGTTTTGTTGCTATAACCTATGACTGGGTGCTTGATAAAGAGGTTTATAGGCCAGAAGTCTAAGGTCAGGTGATCCTGTCTGTTTGGCCTGTAGTAAAAGTCCCCCTTCTACTCCCACCTGCCCAGGGCTGGGCCTGAGGCAGCCTGCTCCATCTCTGCCTCTTCATCCCCTCCTCCCAACGATGCCGCTGGGTGTGGGTCTGCCCTGAGCACTGCAGACCTCTCTCTGTCACTCACTGTCTGCTTCCGGCCAGGGCCATGGTGTCCTCAGCTCAGCCCCAAAGTGGACAGCAGTCACCTGGGCAGCGGCAGCTCTCTGGTTCCTTCTGTTGCTGAGCTGGCAGGGCCTCTGAGGGTCTCATACGGGAACCTGCCAGATATTTATTGACTTTTGCCTGGTCCACTTCCAGAAACAGGTGGAAGCTGGAGTCTTTGTTACCATGGAGATGGTGAAAGATGCCCTGGACCAGCTTCGAGGTGCAGTGATGATCGTGTACCCCATGGGGCTGCCACCGTACGATCCCATCCGGATGGAATTTGAGAATAAGGAAGATCTGTCAGGAACTCAGGTGTGCATGGAGCCGTGGGGAGGGCAGGGTGCTAGAACCCGTCCTCTGCCTGAAGGGCCTCCAGCCAGGCTGCAGGTGCCGGGTGAGGTGCGGGTGGCTTCCTCTTCAAGCCTGTTCCTGTAGTTGTGCGATTGACCTCAGGCAGCACTGGAAGTCATTCAGGAGTCGGAGGCGCAGCTGTGGTGGGCTGCCAAGGAGCTGAGACGCACGAAGAAGCTTTCCGACTACGTGGGGAAAAACGAGAAGACCAAAATCATTGTCAAGATCCAGCAGGTGAGCGAGCGCCTCCGCTTCGCAAGTCGGGATTGTGTGTTCACCTTCCTTAGGATAAAGTTTTGCAGGAAATCTAAACGATTCTTAAACCTGTGCATACTTTCAGCCCTGTTGGCCCCAATTCAAAGTAGAAATTTCCTTTTTTGTATTATTTCAACCTAAAAAGCAGGTCTACGTGCAAAAATGTCCCTACTAATGAAGAATTCAGCCAAGAGAGATTCTAGGTCTTTTCAAGCTGCTGATGTCCTGTGCTGGAAAGGGCGGGCAGGAGGTGTGGGGAGCCATCCACCTGCGGTGTGTCTGTCTTAGGCACTCCTGAACCTTTCCTGTGTAATTTTGGGAACAAGGCCTGTAGACTTCTGTCTCCCGAAGTGTGGCTCTGAGCATCCTCCCGTCCTCCCTGGGCTCACAGTGGAGTCCTTGGGAATGGCCATGTTAGATATGGTGTCCACTACAAATCCTGAGCCCCGGCAGTGCTGGTGCCCATGGCCCCACTGGGGCTTATCAGCTTGCTGTCTTCGCTGCTGGCGGGGACAGTCATAAAATAACATTCTGCAAGAATGTCTCTGTCCCCAGTTTACTCTGATTTTGCCTTTTCAGAGGGGGCAGGGTGCACCAGCCCGGGAGCCGATTATTAGCAGTGAGGAGCAGAAGCAACTGATGCTGTACTACCATAGAAGACAGGAGGAGCTCAAGGTAGCCGCTGGGCAGAGCCGGGGAGCGGGGGGGCGGCGGCAGAGCCGGGGCTGCAGTCTGCATCCCATGCCTCAACCACGGGTGTGGTCCTGTGAGGACCACACAGTGTTAGGGATCGGCTTTCCGGGCTCTCCCAGACTGTAACCCTGGAGGGTCCTGCTGGCGTTGGGAGGTGGGCGGGCAGGGAGTCTTCCCTCAGTCTCCATGAGCCACTTTCCTGAAATGCTGTCCTGAGTCAAGCGTGTTTATTTCCAGAAACTGGAAGAAGATGACGATGACTCCTGTTTAAACTCTCCATGGGCTGATAACACTGCGTTGAAAAGACATTTTCATGGGGTAAAAGACATAAAGTGGAGACCCAGATAATGAGGCCATCAGAGCCACAGCCCCCTTCCCTGGGAAAATAATTATAATGCTATAAAAGACATGGATGTTTCTGTTTCCCAATTTCTTTTAGTTTGGATTTTTGAAATAAGTCATTCATCGTTTAGAACTTAATAAATACATACTCAAAAGAAAATGTGTCAATTATTCTCAGCTTAGGACAGTTGTGTCACATCTAAGGATTTTTCTCTGGTGGTGTCCCAAAGGTTCACAGGTGTACCTGCAGCCATATCCTCCTTAGCCCCCTGTCTTGTGTCCTCATGTGTTGGTGAGGACCCCAGAGTTTCTTCTGCTTTCTCTGCAAGACGGATTCCGTAGCTGACTGGAACTTGACCCGGTGGCCACTAGAGGGCGCCAGCTGCAGGCTTCTCTTTGAGATCAGTGGGGATGGAGTCGGCTTTAAGGCACTAGGGCAGCAGCTTTCCACCTGTGGGTCGCGACTTGGGGGTCACATATCAGATATCCTGCATATCAGATACTTACATTACAATTATGAACAGTAGCAAAATTACCGATATGAAATAGCAACAAAATTATCTTATGGGGTCAGCACAACATAAGAAACTATTAAAGGATTGCAGCATTAGGAAGGTTGAGAAGCACTGCTCCAGGGTGAACCCACTTACAGATCTGACTGTGCTAGCCCCCAAGGTTAAGCCTGGCTCCAGCCCACCCTGGGCTTATTGCCAGGAAAGGCCAGCTGTGATGTAGGTTGGTGGCCAGCTAGGCTAACCTGGCATCTTGATTCTCTAGTTAACCTTTCGAGTCTCCTTCACTAAAACAGGTTGGGAAACAGAGCTCTGATCCTGGTGCAGCATGGCTGTTCCTGGCACGGCCAGACCAGCTCCAGGCTCGGCGTCCTGCTCTGCCTGTGCTGCCATTGACACCCTCGGGGCCGATGACGCCAGTTTGGGCAGCTGTGCTGGTTCAGTGACGGCCTGCAGAACTCACTGCTCCCCAGTTAAACTCACTATTCATCCCCCCCCCCAAAACCTGGACCTATCCGTAAATGAAGTATACCCCAGACTTCTCCCGGTAGCTAGACGTGTCCTAGAGACACACTCACCCTTGACCTTGGCCTTGAGGATGCCGGCCCAGTTGAGAGGAAATTCTTCGTGCTCCCTGTAAGGGAGAGGAAACACACCACTGTTCCCTGCACCAGCTTTCCTGCTCCACTGCCCCATCCCCCTGAGTACCCAGGCTCTCCACCACAGCCTGGAGAGGAGTTGTGGGAGCCAGTGGAGGTCACATGACCCATGCAAAGCCAACCTTTCCCTGCAGGCAGCCTCCCACATCTGTGATGAGAACAGGCCCCTCGTCCTCCTGCCTGGCCCACATAGCATCATTTACCTAGATGTCCCTGACCCCACTTGGGAGACTTGGACTTCTGGTAGGAGCCATGGGGCTGAGCCCCAAACACTGAGGTTCTCCCAGAGGCCTTGGCCTCCTGCCCTCTTCTACCCACCGTCACCAAGCTACCAAGCTGGTGTCTAACAAGCTGGCCCCTGATAGGCTACTTTCAAAGCAAGATGTAGCTGGCCATGCTTTATGGTTCTGCTATTTTGATTGGTCAAATTTTGTAAAAACCAAAGTTGTTTCTATTTCCCTTACTTTAATTGTAGTTTGAAGTTTCTCCTGGAAGTGTTTTGGCCTTGGATGGCATTGGCTGTTAGTCTCTGGTTGTACTTGGAGCCTGCTGTCTTTGCCATGTGTAGTTTGTGTGTAGACGATTCGTGCTCAGAATTACGTGAGAATGAGTCGAGGCAATGATCACAGCAGAACTCTTTAGGAACAGGTCAGTGTTGCTAGGAACCGGTGTCATGTCACCTGTGTGGGCGCTGTCCATGTCCCTGACGGTGACACTCGTGTCACATAACCAGCAGACCTCGCCCTCCTGAGCCTCACTTCTCATTCTGAGGGAGTAATCTGCTGATGCAGGGTTCCTGGCACCCCACCACCCTCCTCTGTGGGGTACTTGGTACAGTCCACAACCCTCTCATCCTGTCTGCTTCACACCGGGCTGGGAGCCAGATGCTCACTGGAGTACCCAGAGGCGGGTGGCCCCTCCACAGCCATCCATAGAGGGGACCCACTGGCAGTCACTGCACTGTGTTCACCCACCTCGTGACTCACCCAGGTCACATAGCTGGTGAAGACAGAGCCGGGTACTACTCTCTGAGAGACCCCCAGCAGACCTCACCTTGCCAGTGCAGACTGTCAGCCTAGCATGAAGTCTTGTTTCTTTTCTTTTTGATCCAATGCATCTTTGGGTCATAACAAAAGGAAACAAAGTAGCTCCTACGCGCACCAGCTGGCGGTGGCATTGTCCTTTGACACAACTTGATTATTTCTCTGTAACCAATTACTAGGATGCTAGTATTTGACACCACTTAAATTTGACAGCACTTAAAATTCCTTAAACCATCCAAGTGTTAGTGTGGCGATTTGAATGTATTTGGCCCCCATAATCTCCTAGAGAGTGGCACTATTAGGAGGTGTGGCTTTGTTGGAGTGGGTGTGGCCTTGTTGGAGGAAGTGCATCACTGTGGGGCGGGCTTTGTCCTAGGCTCAGGACACCACCTAGGGTGTCAGCTGACTTCCTGTTGCCTGCAAGATGTAGGACTCCTTCTCCAGTACCCCATCTGCCTGCCTGCTGCCATGCTCCCTGTTATGATGATAATGGACTGAACCTCTGAAACTGTAAGCAAGCCACCCCAATTAAATGTTTTCTTTATAAGAGTTGCCATGGTCATAGTGTCTCTTCACAGCAATAGAAACCCTAACCAAGACAGAAATTGGTATCAGGGACCAGAGTATTGCTGTGATAGGCCTGACCACGTTTTTGTTTGGAAGAATTTGGATTTTGGTATTTTGGGTTTGGAAAGCAATAGAATGCTTTAATCACTGCTTAATGGGCCATGCTAGTACAAGCATGGAAGACAGTGGTGCTAAAAGTTATTTGAACTACGGGGGGCTCACTCAAGAGGTTTCAGAGGAGAAGAATTTTAGTATGCTGCCTAGAGATCATTCTTGTGATAGTTTGGTGAAGAAAGTGCCTGCCTTTTGCTCTTGTCCAAAGAATCTGCCTGAGGCTAAAGTGAAGAGTTTTGGATTAATTCTGTTGACAGAGGAAATCTCAGAACAGCCTAGTAAAGACTCTGTCGTGTGGTTATTAGTGGTAACTCTTATGAAGATTTATAATGAAAAGGAGCAAGCTGAGCAGGGTAAATCACAAAATGTAAAATGTGAGGAGAAAAGAGGCACCAGAAAGTTTAATAGCTAAGCCCTGCATTCAAGGAGATAAACAGATTAAGAAATGGAATGAAGGGAGTGGTGACCTCAGGGCAAGATCCCACCCAGCTAAGTTTCCAACTTGTGAAAAGGAGCTAAAGAAAAGCTTAGAGTCAGGTGTGGTGGCGCACACCTTTAATCCCAGCACTGGGAAGGCAGAGGCTGGCAGATCTCTGAGTTTGAGGACAGCCTGGTCTACGGAGCAAGTTTCAGGACAGCCAAGCAGTGAAGTACAGAAAACTGGTGAAGATGTAATTGAACAAGAGGCACATGTTCCAACCCCAGTAAGCAGCAGAACTTGTCAGCTTCAGCCACATGGTTCTGGCTTTAGAGTTAATGATAGAATAAAGGAGTTATGGAATAAAGCCACTATGGCCAGGCATGTGTCAGGGGTGTCCCTGAATAGAGGCCCAGAGAGGCCATGGCACAAAGCTGTGAAGTTGAAACCTGGATTGCCTAGGAGACCCCAAGATGTTGGAGATGCCAGAGTCATGCCATATCTGCCAAGGAAAGCTGATGACTGGGGAACCAGCCCAAGAGAAAGGAATATCTTGGAGTCAACAAAGCTGAAAGGAATTGAAGATGCAGAGTTGGAGTTTGCCCAGCTGCTTTTCGGTCATGCACTAGTCCAATATTTCCTCACTATGCTCCCTTCCCTGCATTTTGGAAGTAATGTGTGTCCTGTGCCATTATATGTTGGAAGTATGAGATCTGCTTCTTGATTTTGATTTTTACCAGTGATTACAGTTAAGAGATTGCATGATCTCAGGAGAGACTTTGAACTTTGGGCTTTAAAACATGGTTGAGACTGTGATAGACTATGGAGACTTTTGAAATGTTGCGCTATGATACTGTACAAGCTAATGGGGGCCAGGGAGTGGAATGTGGTAGTCTGAATGTAATTGGCCCCCATAATCTCATAGGGAGTAGCACTATTAGGAGGTGTGGCTTTGTTGGAGTGGGTGTGGCCTTGTTGGAGGAAGTATGTCACTGTGGGGCGGGCTTTGAGGTTTCTTATGCTCAGGGTACCGCCCAGTGTGTCAGTTGACTTCCTGTTGGCCTGCAAGATGTAGGTAGAACTCAGCTACTTCTCCAGCACCACATCTGCCTGCCTGCTGCCATGCTCCCCGTTATGATGATAATGGACTGAACTTCTGAAACTTGTAAGCAAGCCACCTCATTAAATGTTTTCCTTTATTAGAGTTACTGTGGTCATAGTGTCTCTTCATAGCAATAGAAACCCTAACTAAGATGGCTAGTGTCTACCTACCAGGGTTCTGTCACAAGATCACCTTGTCCCTTGGTCACTCTGCTGCAGGAATGCACCATCCAGCTTGTAATTAAGTGCCACATGCTTAGGTATATGTCTGGAGTCTTGGCCCTGTGACTCCATTTAGAGCCTGAGCAGGGACCCTTCCAGAGACGGTGAGACTAGATTCCAGGACCCATCCATATGGTAGAGGGCTTGGGGAGAACTAATGGTTCCCAACACATATGTCTAGTAGCTCACAATCACCTGGGACTCCAATTTCAGGGATGTCTGACACCCCTGACCTCCATAGGCACATGTGCACCACACACACACACACACACACACACACACACACACACACACACACACTTTTAGATTTTCAAGATATTTGAAATGATTTCTTCCTCTGTTCTGATTCCTAATACCTAGAATACATATGTAATGGCAGGAACTCCAGCAGTCATCTTGGGCTCGGAGCTGGCCTGGGTGAAAAACAAAGTCACATATGGTGGAGCCATGAGAGAGGAGGAGCCTGGAACCACAGCACCGAGGCCACCTTTGTTCAACTTACCTGGAATAGCAGGCCACCCATCTTCCTCTCCCCATGCATGCCCGTCCCTGAGGTGTCCAGCAGGGAAGCAGAGAGAAGCCAGATGGGAATGGATAGAGTGGTGTAGGACTCTAGGAAACAAAGGTGAGACATCTCTGGCTTGTTTGCTCAAGCATTGAAAGACTAAAGAGGGATTCTTCAGAAGAGTTCGGCTCTCGAGAAATGGGCCCTCTCCACAGCACCATGTTGTCTGATTGACAACTGGGATCGTTCCTCATTCCAGAATCAGTTTCTCATCTGGCAGTTCTGATGTGACATCATTACTCCAAGAGCAGTCCGACCATTGACACCAAGAAAGAGGCAGTGTCTTAGTTTCTTTCTGTTAATGTGATGAAATACTCTGACAAAAATGGAGACAGGCCTCATTGTAGTTCAGTTCCAGGTTCTGTCCATCCTGGGGGTGGGGGTGGGGCGCAAGGTAGCAAGGTCTTAAAGCAGCTGGTCACATGTCCACAACAGAAAAAGAGCAACCTTCACCAGTTTACACGGCCCAGGATCTCCTGCCTAGGGAATGGTGCCGCCTTCAGTGGGTGGGTCTTCCTGCTCAATAAACAAAGTCAAGATATGTCCCCAGAGACACTCTCAGAGGCCCACCTTTCAGATGATATTAGATTTTATTATATTGACAACACCAACCATCACAGACTAGGTTTGTAGCTCAGAGGTAGAGCGCTTGGCTAGCATGTGCAATGGCCCAAAGCTGAAAAAAATTAGACAAATAGTATCCAAAATAAAGAACTTTTAAAATGCAACAATAAGAAACAGCTCAAATTAAAAAATGATCCAAGGAGTTATTCAGGTGGAAATAACATTTATTGGATGAATAGTGGAGCAGAATTTACTAAGCTAGATCTCGTCCCCATTTCTCCAGGACCTTGATAGACTGAAAACCCAATGAGAGGAAGAAGGCCCTGTTCATGAAGCTCTGGCAAAACCCCCTTTGAGAGGAACAGATGGTGTTGTCTCCATGACAACGATAAGGGCCAGAATTTGAAGGTGTTGATGGATCCCTCTCACATGAGAGTGCCCGGCATGACAGCCTGACACCTCCTGAGGCTGGAATTATGGGGAGCTGACAGATTACAGCGTGTTTGAAAAGGAACATTTATAGAACACCCTGTACTGATCAGATGATGATGGTGGGAACCTGTGGTTCGGTTCCTGTGGACTGTCTCAGGAAAAGCCAGTGTGATAAGGTGGGAGCAGATGGAAATCTTTCCAGAGCCCAAAGTAGTCAGCCATCTTGGCGGGGTCTAGTGAGCCAGGAGGCCCTGCCACCAGCACATTCCCCTTGATCTCTCTAGGGTCACATTCCTAGGACACCAAACATGTCAGCCTGAATATCATCTTCAGCTGCCCAAGTGCAGAAAAGGGCATTATCCTCGCTGCCAAGGTGTATTTCGCATCTCACACTTGACTTTCAAGACCTTGAATGAATTTTGTTGAAATAAATGTTCACCCTTGGGTTTAGTCCAAGTGTGTGAGGTTTTGGTCCCAACAGTGTTTTTCTTTCTTTCTTTTAAAAGAATATTAAGAGTGACTGAAAAGAGGGATTTAGAATGAATGGCATTATTCATCATGTCTTATAAAATGGAAGGGTAAATGCTATAGTATTTCTTAGGGAAATGGATTTAAGGAAAATGAGATTCAGAGCCCAGGACCATTTATTGCCATGTGACATCAATGTCCTTGTGAGTCTCCCTGTTCAAGTCTGGGTGGGCAGGAGGTGGTAAGAGATCAGGGTGACCAGCCACCCGGGACTTCCCAGAACTGGTCCCCAGTCTCAGTACTTCAGAGCCTGGGTTGTAAAAATGCCCCCTACCCCAATGATCTGTGAAGCCCAGTCACCCCAGTGGGGCGATGATAGCTGTGAAAAGTGCTCCCCAGATCCCGTCCAACCAGCCAGGGCAGGGGACCACATTTCCTAGTAACCATCTTCACATGGTGTCTACATCATATCCTGGATCAAGTTCAAAATGCAGGGGTGTACAAGGGCTTGAGAGATCCCACCCCAATTCTAAACTCACTGGGAGACGCCTGTCACTTTCGGGACTGAAACAGGTGCAGTCAGCACCAGGGCTGTGTGGCCCGAGGAGACTTTGACAGCTCTAGATGGCGGTCGCCATTCATCCAATGGAAGCGCTCACACCATGCACACATCATTTCCTCCGCTCTTTGACTGTGGATGTGACTGGACGTTTTGAGTTCTGCCACTCTGACCTCCCTGCTCTGGCAGATGGTAACCGAGAATTGTGAGCTTTTAGTGTTTTTATCACCGCACCAGAAATGAAACCAAAGCATCTTCTGAGGTCAGATTCTGGATGGACAAGGACCAGGGACAGGAGGTGCTGGTCCCTCCGCTGCTGAGACCTTGCTGCATTCTAAAGACATGGAGCAAAGGGCTGTCTGGCATCCCTGAGCAAAGGTGTCTGTGAGCATGCCCACTCTGCTTTTCTGGTTAGCCCGTGGGTAAACAGCGAGTCTACTCAGCAGTCAGTTGATATGCCCAGAGATGCTGCTCTGCCTCAGTCCTCCTGTGGCGCCGATGATCTTGCTCTCCAGCGACAGCTCATCTCCCATGCGCGTGCACACCACGGCGATCTGTCTCTTCCTTGTCACCTTCAGGGCCTCCTATTCCAGCGACTTACAAGCCACCGTTCATTGACATGCAGCTCCAGCTGAAGCTTCCGGGACACTGGTGACACAGAGACCTATGTGTCACCTCCTGTCAGTCTTGCTGTGTGGATAATGATGCCTTGTCCCTGTGGAGCACAGAGCACCTGTCAAAGCCAGTCTTTCTTACTTCACTGAATCTTCATTCCCATCCCACAAGAAAGCCATGGACACCCGCTTCCTCTTTCTTCAGGGCCCCAGAGGCTTCAGTGCAGTTCACAGTCCCTGGAGGAGCCACTTGGGACAGGAAAGCATCCCCAAAGCTTAAGTATGGAGGGTGCCCACAGGGCTCTCGATTTGCTGTCTCAGTGGGAGTCAGAGAGGCAGGGAGAGGGTGGCAGGTGGTCAAGAGTGAAGGACCTATAAGACATTGCTTAGGGCCAAACACCCCACTGTGGAATGGGTCCACATAATGAGCAAGTGGTACTGGGCTCCGGGACGCCCAGGTGGGAAGCAGACAGGGCCCTAGCTGCTGTTCATGGGCAAATGCTGAAGATGTAGATCCACGGGACCCACACTCCAAAAGCACATCTCAGCATCTTTTTGTATGAAATGATGTCTAACCCAGTTGGTTCCAGACTTATGGACTCATGCTACGTACGCTTCTGCTTCAGCCTTCTGAGTAGCTGGGACCACAAACGTGTCATGAAGCTCAGAATTCTCAGTGACTGGGGTAGAGAGTAGAATCCATCTTTTTAGGTATCCTGAACCAGTATTGAAAAGTTCTGGCCGGGCGGTGGTGGCGCACGCCTTTAATCCCAGCACTGGGGAGGCAGAGCCTGGTGATCTCTGTGAGTTCGAGGCCAGCCTGGTCTACAGAGTAAGTTCCAGGACAGGCACCAAAACTACACAGAGAAACCCTGTCTCGAAACCAAAAAGAAAAACAAAAAAGAAAGAAAAAAAAAAGAAAAGTCCTGGGCTTAGGCTGCACATGACCTCCACCAAGGGCCAGGTGGGGCTTGGCCAGGGGAAGTCTGAGAACAGAAAGTCAAACCCACAGAGATGACCTAACTTGATGCTTCCAGAAGCCCTGTTCTCTCCTCAGCATGTCCCAGAAGCTGGGATGTTGTCTCTTTGCTGTGTTCTCGTCTGGTGTGACTTCATGGCTGTGTCCTGGTGTCTGTCCACACAGCTGGGGAAGTGAGGTGGCCATGGACGGAGGACAAAAGACAGGAACACAGAGGCCAGGAGAATGAATCAGTAGCTGTGAGCTGTGTTTTAGGAGCTCGTCTTGGGCTCCACCCACCCTCATCGCCGGCCAGCCCCTGCCATTGTCCAGGCCTGGACACGCTCTCCCAGGGTAGCCTCCAGAGCCCTCCCGTGGGCTCTGTCTTATGTGCACTACACACACACACACACACACACACACACACACACACACACTTAGATTTTCAAGGTATTTGAAATTATTTCTTCCTCTTTTCTAATTCCTTGCCTTGAGCTCCTGAGAGCTGAGGGTGCCCTGGGTATCTAACTCATGCTTCCAAAGTGTGACACAGAGGAGTCAAGAGCTGGAGTCAGGGGACCCACTCTCAAATGACAGCCAGAGGTCCCACAGTCCCAAGAGTAGCCAGACATCTCAGAGACGACTCATCTGACTGAAACAGGCACACCAGCACCTCTCACTCTCCTTGCCTACACCTTCCGTGTGGTCTCATTGATTCTGCTCCGAAGTGATCAATTAATGTTGCTCCGCTGCTTAAGTTCAAAGGCAGTGCTGAGTGTGGGCTCCCTGCCATCCCATCTACATTTGTTCAGGCTGAGACCCAGGTTCTGAGAATAGAACTTCACAGGGCGGCTGACTCTGACCTCCGAGGATGACCACGACTTTCCTTCTCTAGACGAGCTGATCCAGAACAGAGCCACTTGGGGTGGGCTGTTTCCCATGATGCTGAGGCAGGTGAGTGGAAGACAGACCAGGCAATTCTGAAGGGTTTGAGGTGGGATTGATGCTGAGATGGGGGGTGTGGTAGAGACCAGGTGATGCTGAGGAGGTTGAGGTAAGGGTGAGATGGAGACCAGGTGATGCTGAGGTTGGGGTAAGGGTGAGATGGAAACCAGGTGATGCTGAGGTGGTCAGGATGATGTCGAGTACAGGCCAGGTGGAATGGTCTTTTTTTTTCCCTAGCTGCTGTTCCTCCAACCAGCAACTGAAGTCAGACTCTCTCTGGTTGATTCTCCCTTACAACTCCGCCTTTTCTCCACTTGCCATGATGGTGCCGTCTCTCTGTTCAGGTACTAAGCACAGTACCTGACATTGAATGACTAACAAAAAAATAAATGGATGGAGACAAGGGAGGAAGCTGCCAGCCTGCCCAGGTCTTAAGTACGGAGGGGGATGTTCATCAGTGGGGTTAATATCCACCAGAATTAGCATACGATGCCCAAGTACTAGGCATGAAAAAAATTAACAAGTTGATAGAAAACAGGACCATGGGTTTCAGGAGTATATGGTAAATGAAGAATTGGCTGTGGTTGAGACTGGAATGATAACACAGTAGAGCACTTGCTAAATGTGTTCAAGGCTCTGTGTTCAAGCCTCAGTGCCCCATTCAAAATAATAATAATAATAATAATAATAATAATAATAATAATAATAAGACATGGTGGTGCACACCTTTGATCCAGGAGGCAAGCAGATCTCGATGGATTCAAGGCCAGCCAGACCTATAGTGAGAGCCTGTCTTAAAAAACAAACAGGAGCTCCAGAGATGGATAAATGGCAAAGAGCGCTCGCTGCTCTTCCAGAGGTCCTGGGTTTGGACCCTAGCACCCACATGGTGGCTTACAACCATTTGTAGCTCCAGATCCAGGGGATTCAACACCCTCTTCTGACCTCCACGGGCACTGGGCATGTACTTGGTACACAGACATACATGCAAGTAAAACAACCGTATATATAAAACAAAATAGCCTTTTCAAAATAAAACCACAACAAAACCACCTGGAGCTATTCTGAGTTCACTGCTGCAACCACACACACACACACACACACACATTCACACATGCGTACACACACACACACACACACACACACACACACACACACACGTTATGCCAAGTTCCACTGCAAAGGCGTATCACGTTCCCTCTGTTCAGTTCAGGCAGCGCAGGGCTCCACAGAATGGCATAGGTCCTGCCTTAGGGGCTTTGTACGGAGCTCCCCACACCCTCTGCCTCTGAAGCAATTATTGGTGTAACTGTTGAAAACTATTTATGCAAAACCACAAAGCGTCACTTAAAAGTCACTGGAAATTGCCCTGAGGGTGCATAGTAAATGAAAAACATTTCCAAGAAAAACAAAACAACAACAACAAAAATCCCCACTGATCTCCGTAGGAACAGGGTCAACCTATCTGTGGGCCACTGATGACCTCCCAGCTCCCTGTGATTGGAGCTGTACCTGGGGCAGCTGCAACCAGGAAGACAGGGTTCCCTCTCTCCAGGCCCCAGTTGAGGGCTATAGTTTCATCCTGTTAAGGGCAGGCCACTGGAAACCCTAGGTTGCATGAGACTCTCCCAATGCCCCCACCCCAAATCTCTTCCAGGCTTTGGGCTATGCTCCTGAGGCCTTCCTCATCCTCAGGCAAGCTCCATTGGGAGCACAGTTTGCAGATAGAAGAGTGAAAAAACCTGGGCCTGCCATCCCAGCCCTCCGTCAGCACTCTCTCCCAGGTCGCTGCCACTCCGGGGGAGGTCTCTGCTCCCGGACACTGGAGAGGACTTCTGCTCCGAGA
>CABHPP010118587.1:0-42810 GCA_902168425.1 Peromyscus attwateri
TTTTTTTTTTTTTTTGCTATAACTTGCCTCTCAATACCCAAATGTTTTCTACTTATTGAACGGCACACTTAACGGCTTCTGATTATAATGTGTTAATTTTCAGCTCTATTTCCCCTTAGCTTTTTTTTTTTTTAAAGAATAAACTTAATGGTGGCTGCAATAAAGACTTGGTACTCAAATTGGGACCTGGTAATTTTTCACTTGCTTTACTGATAAAATCCAAATTTTCTTTTCAAATTGCAGGTAAACTGACATTTTTCAAGGTTTATGATGAAAATCAAAACTCCATTGTCTTTATATAAAAGGAACAAAATGAAGGTTTGCTTGTAACTGTGTTCCCTGAATCATCAGGTCTATTTCTGATAGACTTCCAGTTTGACTAGGTGCCTGTAAGGGCTACCCCCCACTTACAGTGATAAACATCTGTTCTCTGGAAACACTCCCACAGCTCCCATTCAAGCCTCACTTTAGTTCTGTGCACACACGCTGCTGAAGTATGGTGAGGTGGAGATCCGTGAGACGATCCTAGATCTAAACTTTCTAGTCAGTGTCAAAAGGTCAACAGTGGGTGGGTGCGAGCATGCTCTGGACCATCTCCTGTGTCAGAACTATGTCAAACCAAAGCATACCCCACTTAGGCATGAGAACTGATTCTCAGTTCAACTCCCTAAAGTCTCCCTGGCTTTGTCACATCACATGCAAGTCTTGGCAGGGGCTCTAGCTTGGGGATCTGAAGGGACTGCATAGGAAGTCTCTCCATGGCAAAAGGCTCATGTCAGCCCCACGCTGACCAAGAGCAATGCTTCTCTGAGGGAGATCTGTGGACCAGTACCATCAGTGTCACCTGGACCTTATGAGGATGCCAAATCTTAGGCTTTGTCCTCCGGCTATGAGTCAGACCTGAGAAGGTCTTTAGAACTATGTAGCCCGAAGTACAGCAGTCCTGCCACTAAAGCAGATGCAAAGGAAATACTATGGGCAATGTCTAGTGCTCTATGACCATGTGGCCTTCACCCTGTGCAGTGCAAGTCTGCAAGACCATTTCCGTCACTGGAGAATGACGCTGTAGAATCCATGTCACCTTGGTGGACCCTCATCTTTCTTGTATCACCATTATTCACTCAACCAGAGCTTCTTGTGTGCTGTGTCAACATTATATATGTATGTGTGTATCTCTTCATTCATGAACTGTGTGAATTCTGGGTTCCCTTATTAGTTGTACTTGTAACCACGGAGCCAGAATGTGAGTCCACGACATGTCACTTGTCAGGCAAACAAGAAAACAACAATCATATAAGTGAAATGCACAAAGACAAGACATTCCTATTACTTTTTTTTTTTGACATAGGATCTCATGTAGCCCAGGCTGGCCTTGAATTTTCTATGTAGCTAAAGCTTACCCCGACCTCCTGATCCTCCAGTTTCTACTTCCCACATGCTCAGATTACATGTATGAACCACTGTACCCAGCTTAAGATAAACTATTCTTATCAAAGGATATAGAAATCTATATGCTGTTTCTTTTGTAATTCTAATTTGTATGTTCATCTTATCTCATGTAAAAATACTGTAAATGTCCCATGAATCTCTGATTCATTTGATGTGGGTCTGTGGCCTTCTCTGAAGGGCAAATGGGAGACATTCTATTTACTGAAACAACTATTTTGGAAACATATTTACTGAACTAATCTCTGTCTCTCTGTCCCGGTGTCTTTCTGTGCACAAACACCCCAGCGTGCTTGAGATAAACATCAAGGCAGGAAAAACACTGAAGATAATGCTATTCACTCAGTAACACCAAGATAAGAGCCAAATTATTCCACCTACTTAAGTCATTTTTATCCAGCTCATGGAAGAAGGATAATTTAATTTCAGGAGATTGGAAGCATTGATTGAGCTGTGAGTCCCTAAGGCATTTATTAGACAAATGAGACCAATGAAAAAGAAATGTATTTTTTCATTGTTAATTTCCATAAAAGATTTATAGTTAAGCTTGGAAGAACTGAGTTTTAAAATGCCACATTTCTTCCAAAAGTTGACACCCACGGAACATTTCAGGCAAAGACACAAGAGAGGAAGTGACCGGAGGTGGCCTTGGATTTGAGCTGTATCGTCACTTCTCAGACCTGCATTCTTCATTGCAAAGCTGAGACTGCAGAGGTGAGGGCGGTCGAGCCTTTTACTGCATTCAACCTGCTCAGAGCTTCCAGTATTAGTCAGAGCCATCAGCATAGGCACACCAGCAGTATGTGACTTTTTTCCTTCAAGACGAAAACTTAAAAAAAAAAATTAAATTCAATTTTAATAAATGTCTCCATTTGGGCTTAGTGGAGATGAGAATTTGTCTCTGTGTGTCAGGCTTTTCCTAGTGTTTAGCAACAAGGAACACACTTAGCCTTCCCCTCACTGTTTCCCCGACCCTGCCCATGATGCTTCATCAACTCCTGAGACCCTCAACCCAAGCTCACTCATTTTCCTCTGCTTACAGCAAAGCTGGGGGCGTCCTCTCTGGGAGTGGGGAGCCAGCAGGGCCAGGGAGGAGAAGTCCATGATGCTGGTGCAACTCCAGAGCTGTGGGTGCAGTGGGCAGACAGGGAGGAGACAGCTCATGTCCTCACGCCTCCCTTCCAGAACAGGAAAGGACCATCCTCCACTTTGCTCCTGGGTCATCCTCTTCTCTGCTCCCCAAAGTTGAGCAAAGGAGAAGATCCTGAAGTGAGTTCCCAGGCCAACTTAGCTGTGCTCTTAGTAACTGTGCCCACCCCCAATGGATCGCAAGGGCAGTATGGGTCTGTTCACAAGAGCTGAGGAGATCTAGAAGTTGACTTCTAGAGTCATGAAGAATGGATTTCAAAGCCAAGCTCTGTGTCTTAGAGGCTGTGACTGGTCTCAGTGACTCCCTTTTCTTGTTTGGAAATGGCAAATAGTACAAATAGAGTTGTTAAAGTTCATAATTCAATAAACATGGCATTTTCCCTGTCCTGTTCTGCTAAAATTCACCTACTGTTTTCTTCCAAATCTATTATTGTAAGCCATCGACCAATGGCTTTTTGGCCACTGGATCACTTTTAATTGTTTTCTCCGTCCAACCATCTTTGACTAACGTATAGCTGCAACTGATCATGTCACAAATATGTGACTCTTCAGACCCACAGGACTTTTGTAGGCTGAGGGAAAGAGTGTGACAGATGGGTGACTCCCAGCACCTAGAGGCATCTCCTCCTTCATGCTGAAGATTTGTATGCTCCTAAAGAACCTGGAGGACATTTTATCCAGATGAGATGACCTAGAACCATCTTTTCATTCTTCTTCATCACTGAAACAGAGCTACAAACTCTGGAAACAGCACAGGGGCACACTGAAAAAGAGCAGTGGGATTTAGAAGGACTGGGAGCGAGGTAACATAGGCAAAGGAATTTCAGGTTGCCTCCCAACTGATGTCCTGGCATTTCCCAAACCCCAGCACAGTAAGGGGAGTAGCCGAGGGAGGCCTGTTTCTCTCTGAAGTTGGACCAGAAATGCCCTGACTTTATCAGATGTATCACAAAGATGAGCAAGGAGGAGAGGCGTCCTAACAACAATAGGCCACCAGGGGGAGCGCTTTGTCAACAGGGGATTTGAATCACAGGGAGAAGACAAGAAGGGAGGGGAAAGAGTATGTGTGGGTGGATAGGGGGCGGAGATCTGCTGAACAAGAAGAAAAGAGTCAACAGTGGCATCACTGAGTACAAGAAGAGAAATAGTGTGGTCAAAAAGAAGATTTGAGGAAATAATGGTCGAAAAACTCCCCAAATATACTAAATCATGGATCCCAGATGAGGAGAAAGCCTCAAAGAGTAAAAGAAATCTACACCACACTGTTTGGAACTTTAATATTTATTAGCATATCTTGATAATATACTATAATGGGCTTCATTATGACACTGTTATACATGTACATAATGTATTTTGATCGATTCACCCCCTCTATTACCCTCTCTAGAAATTTTGAAAACTAAAGACAAAGAGAAAATTCTCAAAAGTCACCAGACATGCTCATCCTACCCAATGGGGCCTACAGTTTTCATGGCATCTTGGTCAAAATCAGCAAGGCAATGTTTTAACAGAACTAGATTATTATAAAATTTAAATAGAGCAGTCCCTAAGATAGGTAAAACAACCTTGACAAATGAGGATAAAGAGGGTCTCCTGTCTGGTGGCCAGTCTTACCATGTAGGAGGTAATCAAACCCAGGAGATATTGGTGGAAGGGCATACCTACAGATGAATGGAACTGAGTGAAACAGAGCCACACCAATCTGAGTCTTTCAACAAACAATTCGATAAAAGGAAACTTTATCATAGTATTAGGAAATCTGGACACCAATCAGCAAAATAGTAAGATTTAACCTAAAATTATTAAAAATGTTAAACTTCTATCAAAAGTTTTATGTAATTATTGGAGTCTAGGGTTAGACAAGCAATTGTTAGATTTGTTACCAGAAGCACAACTCATCAAAGAAAAATTGGCACACTGCCCATCATCAAAACCAAGACTTTAGCTTGTGAGAGTCTAGGTGGGGAAGATAAGAACATCAGCTACATGCCCAGAGAAACACTTGCAGGCCACATATCTAAAGATGAGTTAGTATCTAAATGCTGTATAGAATTCTTAAAACCCAATATTCAAAAACTATTAGAAACTGAGTACAGGACCTGAAGAACAAGTCTACCATGTGGAACCTAGAGCTAGCAAGACAGCGTAGGCAGAATGTCCCAGCCATTGACTCTAAAAGTATTAGCAACTCAAATGTTCATGGCAGGCTAATGGTCCTAAAATCATCCCGGATGTACTTCAGTAGGCAGATAGTGAAACACTCTGAGGTAGTACACAGAAACTGAAACACCCGTGGGAAACCCCAGAGTGTGCACTACTGATGCTTGCAGAGCCTTGTAGGAAGCTGTATGACTCTCTAAAGAAATATTCTCAATGCAAACAACAACAGCAGAACCAATCATGAGAAGTAACAGGACATTTATAGGATGCTTCTATAACATTTGTAGAACATTTGCACATTCATTTATGTAGTGGTAAAATTTCAGGAGTGGAGTAGGGTGGCTGCCACTCGGCTTGGGTTGTGGGGAGGATGAGAAGAGAAGGGTGTACTTAGCAAGAGAAACAAGAGAGAGCCTGTTTGTGTGGGGGATATTCAGTATTTTAACTGCAAGGTGGAGACAGGGATATATGGGTTGATAAAATATACAGAAATGCCACCCCCTACATATCATACTCACACCTAGAGAACAGTAACTGAAAACTGAAGAAATCTAAATAAGATAAAGAGACTGTATACTGGCTATCACATTATACTCTAGTTTTGAAAAATCTAGGCTTGGGGGAATTAGGTAAAATATTAAAATTAAAATTTAATTATTCTTACTTTTATTATATATCTTACATATAAGTATATAATAAAATAAATACATAATAAATAGAAACATATATAATAAATATGTATAAATATATAAATATTATATATTTCTTATATAATTATTCTTAAAAATTCCTGGTTAGTAAGTAATTATTGATATAGTAATTACTGGTTAGTAACACTAACCTCTATTGATCATTGCTTATTTGTGCATCTGAATCTACAATTCTCTCAGCAGCATTTTCATTCTGAAAACAAAGCATCTACTCCCGTGAAATGCTTTGTTTGGGGCCTTCGACAAGACTCCCTTTTCTGCAAGGACAGCATGCCCTGCCTCTTCCATTTGTTACACCTGAGGGCCATTTTAGCAGCTTTCTTGGGATGGCTTTTCCAGGAGGGCTACGAGGTTGCCAGGCTGCATACTCCTGCTGGCCAATATTAACTTCTGTTCTTTCCTAAGGTAATGGAAAGAAAAAAAAAATCCTCCTCACTTGCCTACATTATCATTTAATCTCTAAATTTTCGTGAAAGGACAAAGCAGACACTCTAGTAAACTGTGGAATATACTAGAAAACATCAGCGATGGCAGTGTTAGTAGGGAGCCTCCTAGTGACAATCAGGCTGCTCTGAGATCCCCACGAGGGAGGTCAGCATTCTTTAAGGGTATAGGTAGGTCAACCAGGGTCCAGTGCAAGGCCACAGACCCAAAAGTGTATGGGCAGTACAAATTGTACTTGATAGGGTTTTAAAAAAAGAATACAAAGTTGGGTGGGTAGGGAAAGGGAGGATCAAGAAGGAGTTGGGGGACGAAAGTGAATATGATCAAATTAGATTGTATGAAATTCTCTATGAAGTAATAAAAATGAGGAAGAAAAGGCTTGAGTTTAAGGAAAATCAGGTAAGGAATAACTTAGAAACCCCTTTGACACAGGCTTTGCTTCAGTCCAGATTTAGATGGGAAATGTTGGGGCAGCCAAGGTTAGTCATGGGTAGGGTTTCATTGACTGAGGATGTCTTTAGCACCTGAGTTTTGTGTGAGCTGTGGCATCAATTGATGGGGCACAGAGAGACCCTGACGTCCCAACGTAACTTCTACCGTGAAGGAACAAAATGGCACTTAGTGTCCATGGAGTGTGCTGCAGCACAGATGGCAGGAACCCTTCTGTCCGTTGCACTCAGCCATCCATTTGACTTTGGAGAGAGGCCCCTAATGAACACAATGATGTTCGTGTACAATGGAGACAAGGTGGAGTTCACAGTTGCTGGTAATCTTGCATTGGGAAAGACCTAACAGCCAGCAGATGGATGGAGTGGAGCCTGCTTTAGTCCAGAGGTCAAAGAAAGGATTCTAATACAGAAGAGTGTTTTTCTGTTCTGGAAAGCTATCAGCATTCTCAATAATTTTTTGGTACATTCAATGTCAACCATCCTAGGATGCTATTTTGGCCCTAGGAAACCAGATGGGCCTGGTGAAGGGCAGAGGGGTGGTGGTGTTAAAAGGGATTCTGTGAGTCACTCAGACTTTCCCCAGGAAGCGTTAGGAGAGATTCAGTAAAGGAAGCCCTGGAATTGGTGTTTCCTTAACAGTTCTTGGAGTAGCTGGCTGCGTCTGGTGCTGTGAGTGTGGGCTAGAGTTTGGTGTCATTATGCTGCATGAATCATAATTAGTGTACTGTATGCTGGAAGTAGTTCATGAACTTTTATGCAAAAGTCTCTGGGACTACGTTCTGAAAGGGAAGCAGTCAATAGGAACCATGTTCTACCAAGTGCAAGAATTCTGTGGAAGGCTTTTCAAAATGTGTTAGCCGTGGTCCCTGTCATCAGAATTTTACACATACTTGAGAAGATGCATCACCCACAAAAGCAGAGTTAACTAAAGAAATAGGAGGTAGAAAACCTCCTCATGTATTGCAGCCAGTAGACACTGCAGTAGACACAAGGGGTCCTCCTATATCCTCATCCAGAAGGCCATGGAGGGAGACATAGTCTTCGGCATGGAAGAAGAGAATGATGAATTTGAGAAGAAGGAATCAAATTGAGATGTCCAGATGGGAAACTCTTTGAGCTTATTTTCAAAGGCAAGGGATTTCGTTGGCTGCATGTGACAGGAGCTAGCATGATGGCTTAAACTGAATGTGCTATTATTTTTCTGTTGCAACTTGACATCTTAAGATATGTCATCAGAGTCCCAATAGCCTGTCTTTTTGCTTAGCCCTTCTGAGTTCATGGCTTTGGTCCTAAAGGTTTTAGCTATTGCCAGTCATTCCAACTTAGAATGGGAGCAATAGAGCAGAGAACAAAGGCATGCAGCTCTGGAGTCTGTCCCCTCAGGGAGTTTTTGTAGAAGTCCTGTCCAGAGACATTCTCCCAGAAATGTGCATAGTGACCCCACTTGTACTAACCAGACATCCAATGTCATCAAGGGCAAAACAGAGGCTCTACTGCCAAAAACAAGGAGACTGGAGGGATGTGGGACAGGCAGGGGCATGCAAAGCATATTGGGAGGCTGAAATTTGATGGGACTGAAGTCTGCTATGGTTTCAGAGTGCAGTTGTTAATTCTTTGTTAATTTGTTAAATTTTAATATCATTTTATTTATTTTTTGTGTGTTTGCAAGTGTGTGTGTGTGTGTGTGTGTGTGTGTGTGTGTGTGTGTGTGTGTATACCACAGTGTGCATGTGTATGTCAGAGAAGCACGAGAGCCAGTTCTTTCCTTCCATCATGTGGGTCCCAGAAGTTGAACTTGGTCATCAGCTTATCGCCAGGCATTACCTTCTGGACCATCTTGCCAGCCATTATTGGCTGAATTCTTGCCATAATTATTCATCAATTCTTTTCAGATTTATTCTTTTCTTTTCTTTTCTTTTTTAATGTCAAGAAGAGATACTGAATACAATGAATTGATCAGAAGCTGTGAATGGCCACCACCACACCTTTCCACTTTTGTCTGGAATGTTGCCTGGAGGATGTGTGGTTTACACCAGCTCTAGTCACTGCCCTTCACAGTTGCAGGAACTGTGGACAAAGGCTCTTTTGTATCTCCTGGAGCCAGATGCAGCCAAGGTTTAACAGATACTTAGATCTCTTCAGGAGCTTCGATGAGTATGGGGACTTGTAAATGACCCCATGAATAAACGTATTTCCTGGGGCTCTGAGCTGCTGTGACAGGGCTGTGACTTTCATGTTGTGATTCCACGTGGCCAGCACATTGTTACCAACCCTGTTCTGCTGGGGACAGTGGCTTCTGCTTGTACATGACCAGCCTCATCCCTGAGCCATCAGGGTGGCATGTGTATTATACTCTCCATTTCTTTTGATTATGGTGGCAATTAGCTACTTCTGTCTTACATCCAGACAGACTGCCCATGAACTGCTTGAGGAACACTTGGACTATCTATCTCCAGTCATCACTCCTATTTAATGGCTAAGGAATTTACCATGACCTCAGTTTTGGTTAATGTGTCTTTTTTCTCATGATAGTCTTTAGTTTCCCTCAGATATTTTAGTGATTCTGGAATATGGACTCCAACCCTTGCATTGTGTAGTGAAAGGTTTTCCAGCATGTGGGCATCTCTGATATACAGGAAAGACAAATAGTGTAAATTAACCTTTTATCTTATCCCATGAGTCTTCTTTGATGGCTACTAGTTCTTGTGTTAGAGCCCAGGGGTTACTAAGTAAGTAAACACCACTATTGGGCTCAGAAAGTTAGTAGATGAGGGCTCTACCTCTCTGCCTTGTCTACCACACCCTTCATTCTAATTTTTTATCCCTTCCAGAATTCTAGAGCAAACTACTGTTGGATCTGGATGCTCCTAACAGGTCCATTGATTTTTGCCAACTTTGAAAGCTTTGTGCCAGTCATATCTGCCTTGATGTCTTTCACCTCACATCTACCCCATCTACAAATACTTTTGAATTTGTCTTTTGGACTTTCTTATGTCCCAAACCCCAAACCATTACTCCAATCCAAATTTCATAGCTCCACTATTGCATTAAATCCTTGTTAGTCTTCTTTCCCTGTCCTTATGATCTCTCTCTTTTTAAAAGATTTATTTTCTATAAAATGCCTGAAGCAATTTTCCTTAAATGATTTTCAACACTGATCTTTAAAACCCTTCACTAATTTCTCCCAACCCCAGCTTTCTCTGTTTATTTGACTAATTCATTTTGCTCCCAAGTTTGTTTATTTGTTTTTACTTTAGCCATTTTATTTGGCACTGGAGATTGAATCCAGGTCTTCCATATGCCAAGCTCATTCCCTCACACTGCCATCCCCCCAATGTCTTCGTTTGTCACCCTATTCTGTCTGCGTGTTGCTTGCTCTTTCCGATGTGCCAGGCTTTTCACCGGGCACATTCTTTATTCAGTATTCTCTTCCAATCCAGCCAATCTGGAAAGATCAGGTCAGAGAATTCTCCCAGTGAGAGACATTTCCAGCTTCTTTTTCAGCTTGGCTTCACACCTGTGCAGCATTTGGAGAATATGCATTTGTTGATACGTGATTGTGCAGGTCTGTTGACTTTGCTTCCCCAATGACTGTCCTTTGCCATGTTGGGGAAATTAGAAGCATTTTCCCTTTACCTTCAGTCTCATGTTGTACTTGGCTCAACACACTGGACATTCAGTCTTCAAATGAATGTTGTGGATGAATGCTTGCAATATTTGACTCTTTCTACTGTCTAGCCCAGCGGTTCTCAACCATCCTAATGCTGTAACCCTTTAATACAGTTCCTCATGTTGTGGTGACCTGAAAACCATAAAATTATTTTCGTTGCTACTTCATAACTATAATTTTGCTACTGTTATGAAACATAATGTAAATATCTGTGCTTTCTGGTGGTTTAGGTGACCCCTGTGAAAGGGCTGATTGACCCCCCATGTGGGTCATGACCCACAGGTTGAGAACCACTTATCTAGCCCTCTCCACCCACATTTCATTCCTCTTCCTTGTGAGTTATCTCAGTGGTGTTTGTTTGTGGGTTCAGTTCTCTAAAAGGTCAATTAACTTCACATAGAGAAAAGATTCCTCATGTGGCCGCTGACTTCATCTCCTCCATTATGGATTAAATGTATCTTTGTAAATGTATGTGCTAGAATCTTCACTCTCCCTAAAGAATTTCCCTTCCTAAAGGGAGGCCCTTTAGGAAATGATGCAGAGAATGGAGTCCTCTGTGGATATTGCTAGGGTTCTTACTGAACAGACCCAGCAGAGTAGTCTGCATCCCAGAAAAGTGTCCTCATTGGAGCCCAGCCGTGCTTCCACATGTACATTTCTGCTGTTTAAGGCACTCTATTGGTTACTTTTTGCTTTGCTGTACCAAAAAGACCTGACAGAAGCAACTTAAGGGAAGAAGGCTTTAGTGTGGTTTGTGACTTCGGCGAGCACAGCATCCCAGTGAGAAGGCATGGCAGTGTTGTTGGCTCAGTCTGTGAGGCGTGGGCTTCTTTGTTTTAGCCCGCTAGGTTTCCTAGTGGCTGTACCCAGCAGGACTGCATAAGAGGTTGATTGGACCACGGACCTGGGTAACTAGCAAGGGGGAGGTCTTTTGCTCCACCACTTGGCATTGTTATAAATAGACCTCTGGAATAAAGTTCTGGACCAGTGGATAAGGATCCAGGCCCATCTGAGTCTATCCTGTGTTTTCTCTCCCCTCTCTATTTCTAACTAAGTCTCTTATCCCTCAGTCCTCAAGAATACCTGGGGTAAATAAATGTGGGGGCTGGTCCTCCACAGTTCTTCTCATGGTTCAGACCAAGAGGCAGTGGCAGGCAAAACCATCAAGCCCCCACACAATGCTCCTTTGCAGCTCGTTCCCATGTCCCAAAGGTTTCACAATCTCCCAAACCGAACCACCTCTTGGGGACAATGGATTTAAACACATGACACTGTAGGGACATTTCAGATACAAATATGGTAGGAACTCAGTTTGTAGTACTTTGTTATAGAACTGAAAGTAGCTTTGTACTCTCATATCAGCCTTCTGAAAGGAAGATGTCTTAATGGCCTGTGCAATAGAATGTGTGGAACTCAGCATAAACCCATTATCAGTTTAGATACACCTGGCTATGAATTTATGGTGGTAGATTAGTAAAATGACTTCCATTAATAGTACATATTAAAATATAATGAGCAAAAAAGACAAAAGAATGCTGTGCCAAGATAGGATCCATTGTGCTTCAATAACACACACACATACCAATACCTCAAAGGTCTAAGGCAACCCCTCGGCGTCTACTGAATGATATGGTAGAGTAATGAATGTTCTGCCATGGTAACTCAGCAACCCAAGATACTGCTGCCATGAAGCACTCTCTTTTCAGCTATCCTCATAGTTGGGAGGGAAGGGCACAGCTCCTAAGTGCTTGGCTCAGTAGGGACATTCATCACTTCCATTCATAGCCTGTTGTTTTGGGCAAGTCCCATAGCCTTGCTGAATTCTAAGAGGGTGGATGTTTAGCTGGTGGTATCTGTGTCCAGAGCCAGCTTTGTTCCAGTCGGTTGATGGGGATTTCAAGGTTATCCAACAGTCTCAGCAAGGTTGATGTTCCCAAGCAATGTGCTCAGACAGCCTTTCAGAAAGTGTCTGTGCTCTGAATTGCCCAGCCCCCAAAATAACTGCACTTATATGATTTGTGGTAGAGAATGATGCCTAATTCTAGATGTGGTCATACATAACTGTAATCCCAGGATTCTGGAGATGAAGGCAGGAGGATCATGAGTTTGAGGCCAGACTGGACTATATAGCAAAAACCTGTCTCAAAAAAAAAAATGCTGGATAAAGAAAATCGTAATTAATTGTTGCTCAATCAACATTTTTCTCCATGAATAAATCATGCCGCTCAGTACTGTCATCCATTGCTTTACTCTGACAGCAAAGACACTGTCATTTCATCATTACCATAAGTTTGTGCACATGATGAATGATCTATGAGAAAGAGGGCTGTGGGTGAGCTCTTTCCCCACTTGTGAGGGTAAAGTTTCTTACCGAGTTTTATGTGTAACAACATACAATTTGTATATGTGATTAACAATGTTGAATTTTATATGTAAGATGATGGACAAGAATGTATACATCATCAAGACAAGTTGTGCAACTCCCTGTGGCTTATAATTCCACATTATAGTATTCTCTGCTCTATTTCCAGATTCTTTCTATTTCAACTATTCAGCTGTTTCTTTCTTCTTCAAACATATGAGTAACTACTCCTATTGCTATTTCCCATCTCTCTTTTTAAAATAATTTATTTTAATTTTATATGCATTGGTGTTTTGCCTGCATGTATGTCTGTGTATGGGTGTCCGATCTTGGAGTAACAGACAGTTGTGAGCTGCCATGTGGGTGCTGGGAATTGAATCTGGGTCCTTTGCAAGAGCAGTCAATGCTCTTAACCATTGAGCCATCTCTCCAGCCCCTATTTCTCATTTCCTAATTCCTTCTTCATTGGGGTTTGAGCCTATGTATTCAGTTTCTATTGTGGAAAATGAAGCGTTAGACCGCAAACCCACCAATCTTTCTTATGTCAATTCTCTTAACTGCTCCACCAATGTAATACAATTTCTCACAATTTTTCTTAAGTTAATATTCAACATTTATATCATTATAACCATAGAAACAGTTTTCATAGCAAAGCCAAACAGTGTTCTGTGATTATATTTGCTTTACTGCGTAACTTTTTGTTTTTCCTGGAGTTTATTATTGAGTTAGTCTTAAATTCGTATTGCTTCCCTAGCTTTCTTCATCACCATTAGTAATTCATTCCTACAGAGCCAGAAACTATTCTCCCAGTGCAAGTGCATTTACTAATTTCATTTATATCGTCTAGGAGGGAGTCCAGAAGGCCTCGTGTCTCGTTCTTCCGTATTCTCCTTTTACCACCAGGCCTGGAAGCTTGCACACTATATTCTGCAGACCACTGTCAACTGCATTCTCTTTAGGTATTCCAGTTGGAGGCTTTCATGGGCTTTTCCTTTTAGAAATCACATCTCTTTTTAACTGTTTAAAAAAAGATATATTTATTTATTTTATGTGTATGAGTGTTTTGCCCACATGTCTCTGGGTGCATCATGTGCATGCCTTGTCGTAAGCAGGTTATGAGAGGACATCAGATCCCCTAGAACTACAGTTACAGATGATTGTGAGCCACCATGTGGGTGCTGAGAATTGAACCCAGGTCCTCTGCAAGAGCACAAAGTTCTCTTAACCACGAAGCCATTTTTCTAGCCTTAATAAGATTTTAAAATTTGGAATCATAGACCATTATGTTTCTGGCAGGGTCTTTCCAAGCACGTGTCAGGGATTTCTGCTCAATGATGTGATGGACTTTGCTAATAGTGCCCACAATGCCATGAGCAGCGATGAGCTCCTGTGTGTTGTAGTCAGCCCGAGGCTATGAACTCTTGGAGCTCCTGAACAATAGTGGAGAGTCACAGGAAATGGCCTCCCACAAACATTGGCTCCTGATGTGAGGTGTGCACTTGGAGGGGGCAGGGGTTTCTGCAGATTAAGATTTGTAGAAATACTTCCTTTCCATTTTGTTTTCTCTTCTTGTCACAACTCGGTGGCCCATGCTAAAGCTAGAGTGATTTCCATTTTCATGGTTGCTAATCCAATAGACATGGTTTTCAATTAGAATGAGGAGAATTCCCCTTGTATGGGATGCTGAAATCCAGGTGCTGGGTATGACAGGGTCCAAGGAGCTGTGCTCAACCCACCCTTGGCCCCTGGTGTAAGAGCCTTGGTGTAAACTCTGCTGTTGTCCCTTTGAATTATTCAAGACTTTTGTTTTTGAAACAGTTTTGCTATGTAGCCCAGGCTGACCCTGAAGGAGCCATCCCTTCACTTCGGTCTTCTGAGTGTTGGGGTTACAGGTGTGTACCCACACACCAAGCCTTCCTGAAGACTTTAAAATAAAGGACCCATTTGAGCGCTATCATTTTGTCTTGATCCCCTCAAGTTGTACAGCTGATTTTGCTTCATGGGCTGATTTGTTTTCTTTTTTTCTTTGTTAAAAATTGCTCACCTTTTTGCATTTTTTATTACATTTTCTGGGAAACTTATGTGAAATTTTATTCTTTTTTCAATCTTTCATTGTTACTAGCATTTGATTTTTTTTAATGCCTTTCCCATCTTTTGACTATTCCCTTTCTTGTGATATATTGCATTCAATGTCTTTATCCATTTTCAGAGAATGTAGAGGCTTAGGGGCCTCTTCTTCCCCGCCCCTGGTCTGCTCGCAGTCACAGTTTATATTACAGGTAAAAGCAGGTGCACTGGGTTGGGGAAAGACAAAAGGTTTTTTTTTTTTTTTTCTTTTTCCTCCTTTGAAGTAGAAGGGAACAAAAACCTAGGGGATGACACAGATACTTTAAGGCAGAAGAGGCCACCTTGAGGAAGCAGGGATGTCGGGAAAGTGGGAGGATTTGCTTCTGAAACAGCCCAGTATTGTACAGGCAGCAGCAAAAGAAGAGAAGGAAACCGAGATCTGCATTGCAGGAATCAGCACGGCTCACAACGCCACGCTGCTGCATTGCCGCCTCACCCGAAGCCTAAATGTGCGGCCAGCCTGCTCAACTGTGGGTCACCTTTCCTACTAAGTCTTGGTGGGCTAAGGGGCAAGACAGAATGGTGCTTGCTGCCAGATGTTGGCTAAAGGTAAGGTAAGGGGCAAGGGGTAGAGAGACACTGGAAGAAGCATAAGGGAGCTGGGGGATGGACTTTCTATCCAGATCTGATAAGGAACAGAAGAGTGTCTGAGGGAGCCAGGAAGACCAAACTGAGAATGGGTCCCTATGCTTATAGGCAGCGTGGTCTGTTTGCAGTATTGAAGCTTATAAGAATGCAAGAGTGCACTGAACACACAAAAACAATTCTGCAGTTGAATTCGGGAGGGAGAAACACCTGGGGGATGGACTGTCAAGTGACCAACTTGGGTGGACTCAGGGAAGATCATATAAGTGTTCTGCTTCAAGGCTGTCAAAGCCATTGGCCCTTTTCGTTTTAAACTCAATTATACAATGGAGTGCAACGTAAAGCATTGGTTCTAGGAAGAACCCTCGCTTACCTGCTGATTCACCTGTGAATACAGCAAAACTCCAAACCCGAGGAATAAAGCACAGGGCAACACCAGTTCCGTAGTGAGCCCCCTCCCACCCAAGAAAAATTGCAGACCATGACATCATTCCTTCTGGTCTCCCCCGCATCTGCTCGCTCCTGTAGATTGCACCACCAGATGGCGGTGTTGGCCTAAGATCTAGCACACTCTCTAGTCCTGGGAAAGCCTGACCTGAATATAAAACTTCCCTAATCACCACATTTGATTCCCCAGCAGAACAGCACAAAAACGCTGCGGATCCCAAAGAGGCCAACATGGCATCTCACCACAATCTCACCACATTGCGTGGCCTGCAGGCCAGACATCGGCGGTGCTTATTAAAGTTTGATTGCAAGAAAACAACTTCAAAAATGCAGAGTTCAAGAGTGAGTGCCTCCCCCCCCCCCCTTATAAACAGTCTAACAATCTCGGACCTGGAGCTTGCCTCTAGCCGCAGCGGCATGGCTGGCAGCGTGGCGCGGAGGTGGCAAGCTCCAGGGACCCACGCAGCGTCTGTCTGTGCAGTGCCCAGATGGCAGGGCCTGGAGAGGCCTCCAGAAACCTGCGACTCAGCAGCATTTCCCCAACTCTGGTCCCTGTCACCCTCCCTGGCCACCCCAATCCGGTAGCTGTGGCTCCTATGGGCTCTACTCTTTATGGAACTTGGATGGGCAGCTTGGGGCCACGGAAGATGGGAAATGGTGGCAAGAAAGTAAGGCCTAGTTAGGAGGACCAGTCACCAGGGTTAGACTGTTTATAGCTTACAGGGTCCCAGGACCCCAGGTGTCCACCAATTGGTATTGCTGAGAATAGCAGATCCTGCCTTGTCAAGGGCAGTGTGTGCACACTTCAGCAGAATGGAAGAGGTGGACCGCAGGCGCCTGCCAGAGAGGGACCCTCTGGGTCCTAGGAGCTTGCACAAAAAGGTCGGGGAAGGACTGTCTTCGGTCCCCAGCAGTCAGACCTCGTCGGTCCCTTCTGCGCCCCGCAGGCATGTGTTCACGGTGCACACTGCCCTGCGGTGCAGTGCTGCCCGCGTGCCTGGGCTGGGCCTCTTCGAAGCGACCAGACGGTGCCTCGGTGCCTCGCAGTGGGCTTGCTCCTGCCGAGGTCATCTGCTAGGCGCAGCTGGGCCGCGGAAAGGAAGAGGCTGATGAATTTTTCATCGCGATTCCCTTGGCTGTCGATCTGAAGGCAGTTTCTGGGGCAGGAGCCATTAAGGACCTGTCTGTGCCAAGGACAGCCCCTCCCCCACCGCTCTAATTACAGATGGTCTGGAGACTTGGGTCCCTGATCCTCTCCTCCCCGCAGGGCGTGTCTTGGTCCCTTTGGCTTTGTTTCATTTCCAAGCATTGGGCAAGGGGGGGAAGGCAGGAGGAGAAAAAGCGCCTGTCTAGTTTAATAGCACGTGTAGACAGCCTACCTGGGCTCTGCCAGGAAAAGGAGCTCGAAGGTCCTCATGCACTGCCCTCGGGAGCTCCTGGGCCTCTGGGGAGACAGACTCACAAAATGGAGATGAAACAGTCGAATGTGGGCCAAGGGCCAGGTTAGTGGGGCTGTAGGTGAATGGGACTGGGGCTCAGGGAGAGACATGGGGAAAAAAGAGCGAAAGGAAATGAGTCCAACACCTGGGCACAGGAAGAGGCTGAATGAGGGATGAATCTGAGTTCTGGAGGGGAACACAGGCACAAGGGTGCAGGGTGTGTACCTGGAACTCCCCAACACATAGGTAGACCTACCACAGGTCCAAAGCTGGCCTTTTCTTAAGGCCCTCTTCTGGGAAAATATGATGCAGATATATCAGGGGAAATCACTACCACATACGAACACTGAGGAGCTTTATTTATTGACGTATTTTTCCTGAGTGGGGTGGGTGGGGGGAGGGCTGTTAGCCAGGTCTTTTGTCAAGTGGATTGTTTTTGTATATCTGTAAGTTAAAAATACATACAAACATAGGGTGTATATTGTTGTGCATGGAAATAATTTTAAAATACAATCTTTCATTGAAAAAGGTAATGCATATGTTTGTAAGAAGGGGGGAAATAAAGACAATTAGAAAAATTCACCCAGAGTTACAATCTTGGTGTATTTCCTTCTTTTTCTGTACATACTTAATTTCATTGAGATCATGTACTATTTTTGTAAATATAGCCATTCAATAAACATTGATAAATAGGTCATAATAGGAAAATTTCCTTCATCTCCAAGTGGAGCTGGGCATGGTGGCACATGAAATCCCTTCACTTGAAAGGTGAAGGGTGGGGAATGAGGAGCTAAAGGAAGTTCTAGGCAGGACCGAGCTACATGGAGTTAAAGGTGGAGTTCCAGACCAGCCTGAGCTGTGTGTGATTTTGCTTGAAGAAAAGAAAAAGGTGGAACCGTCTTCTGGTGTCTGAATAGGCTCTTCATCTCACCTTCCAAGGCTTGAAGGCAGAAAGTGGGAAGGTGTGGGACCCAGCATTCCAAGCACCTCCATCCCCCAGGGTCGTCCCCACACATTATCCACCTCCTGCCCTTCTCTTTTCCTTGGTGTCTGTGGCCGAGTTCTAGGACTGTGAAATTCCTTTCTACTTTCTACTCTGAAAACCTGTGCAGAGCCTGGTAGCTAGCTGTCTCATGCTTTCCTGTTGTCTTGCCCAGAGATTTAACTGAATTAATTTTAACACCTGTTGTGCCTGCTACAAAGAACAAAAATTGAGCCTACATTAGAGTTTCCCTCTGACACATTCAGTGGACAAATTAAAGACGGAGCAACAGCTACAGGAATTTAAAGAAAAGGTGTTATTCGTGAACTGTGAATGTTTGCTGTTTGTTAAATTAGCTTTCACATTTAAAGCCACCAGAAAGACATTTTTATCAAGTAAGAGAATGTGCCACCTGGTATATTTCTTGGGGGAAAAGAAAGAGGGAGGACTTCCATTTTTGGCTCTGAAGGAGGAGCACAGAATAGACCTCTTACTAAAGAACCAGAGGCTGAGTTAAAAAAAAAGCATGGACTGTAGCCCGAAAGCACCAAAGAGCGATCAAAGATGCAGGGCTAGTGGGGCCAGGGTGACATAGGAGTGCATCTGAGTGAGTCCTTTGTAGTTTCTCCTGTGTCCTGGGAGCATTTGCTGAGTCATGTACTGCCATTGGGGTGTGGAATCAAAACAGAGAATGACAGCTCGCCTCCGTTAAAAAAAATGGAGTTCAGGAGACAAGCTTGCCAGAACTTGATGGACCATGAACACAGAGAGAAGGGAACCAAAGAAAAGGGAGTCTGTATGCAATTTCTCTCCAAACCATTTCTCAGTCTCTAAGCTATGTCATGAAGAGTGAGATGCCAAGACACTAAATAAAAGCAGTTGTCAAGAGGCTTAAAAGCTAAGCCAAGATGCTAGCATGCTTGTAGTTCTGGGTAGACATAGCTTGCAGTTCTGGCTACCAAGGAGGAGGAGCCTTATGAAGTCCTCATTGTCAGCTGAGTCCTGAAAACCAATCCACAGGAACAAGCAAACACAGGACAGCAGCCCTCATACCATATTTGATGTGGGTTGCAAGAGTCTCCAATATGTCTAGGACACACACACACACACACACACACACACACACACACCCCTATCTGCTGGTATTATATATCACTCTGTAATCACCTACAGCTTTCTTGGAGGAAGATGACATATTCCAATGCCACAGAAGGTATTATTCAGCCCATAGTATTTAATACCAGACAAGTACTCCAGAGGGTCAGAGGTGCTGGCTGGTGAGGTGGAACGGGCATAGTTGCCTTGTCAAGAAAGGAGTGGTACTTCCATGGAGAATCATAAGATCTACCCCTTCAAACTGATGTAGTCCAAATGGGAGGGAGAGTTGGACCAAGCCATTTGAAGACCTGGCCAAAGAGGTCTAAGTGGAGGAGATGATAGAGTCCATCCATATGACTTGGGAACTTGCCCATACTAGAGGCTAAGGGAAGCTCAGTCAAAAGGCTACCACTGCTCTAGACACTTTGGAAGATGGTTTGGTAATTGGTCACAAAATGTAGCATATTCTCACCAATCCAATAGTCAAATTCTGTGGTAGGTTTGGACCCAAAGAAGGTAAAACCTTAAGTTCATACAATAAGCACACATCAGGCTATTGATATTGTCAGCAACTTTATTCTTACTTGCTCAGACTTGGAAGCAACTAAGATGTCCATCAGGGGTGAGTAGATAAAATGTGGTAAATAAAGCAATGGTGAGAGGAGATGAGCTAAGAAGTCATGCAAAGACATAAATGTAACTGAAATTTATATTATTGAGTGAAAAAAAAGCCACTCTTAAAGCCTTTTCCATACTTACTACATGATTCTAAATATGTGATACTCTGGACAAGGCAAAAGTATGGGTACAGAAAAAAGAACAGAGGTCACCAGGGGTTAAAAGAGAGTAGGGGGTAAATTGGTGAAGCACAGAGAATTTTTCTGGGCCTTGCAATCATTCTGTGGTGTGGTGCTGGTGCTGGGTCATGTCAAAGTCCGTAGAATACACTAACACTGTAGGCCCATTGGTGTTTTACTCTGGTGAGGTTGATAAGGTGCAAGGACACAGCCATACAGGAACTATGTCCTTGGCTTCTTGAATTGAATGTTATGCCTATGTCTTCCTTTCAAATTTCCTGTGCACCTAAAACTACTCTTTTTTTTTTTTTCTGTTTTAAAAGTCCTGTTCATGGCTCATCAGTTGGAAAAATCCTTTCCAGAAGAATCTCTGAGGCACACAGGGAATGCCACAAGAGGAGGAAGGGTCCAGCTGTACTTCTGGCACAGAGATAGTCTTGCTGCTCAGGTGACTCTTTTCCCCACTATCCTCTTCCCCACCCCATCCAGGAGGGGTCGAAGGTAGTAGTAGTTGGCAAGCTGTGGGGGGAAAGAAATGCCTGGAGGCAGAGGAACGTAAAGGCTTCTGGAGTGTGATTGTGTTTGTAACCAAAGGTGGCAGTGACAGTAGGACCTAGCAGTGAGCTGAAGTATTGTGACAAGTGTTTGCCTAAGGGCGCCCAGGAACCTCACAAAAACAGACACAAACTACTCAGGTCGGAGGATCACTCTGCAAGCCCCTCTAAATCCCCAATGACACAATTTCAATTACCTATAAACCCAAAATTAATGTATCAACACTCAAAAAAAAAGCAATCCATAACTGGTGAGATTAGACTGTGGTGGTATTGTGTTCCCCAAAATATTGTGTACCTTAATAAACTTATCTGGGGTCAGAGAACAGGACAGCCACAATATTAAACATGAGGATAGGCTGTGGTAGCACATGCCTTTAATCCTAGCATTCCAGAGACAGAAGTTCCTCTGGATCTCTGTGAGTTCAAGGCCACATTGGAAATGGCCAGGCATGGTGACACATGCCTTTAATCCCAGAAACCGAGTCTTTAATCCCAGGGAGTAGTGGTAGAAAGCAAAAAGGTATATAAGGCATGAGGACCAGAAACTAGAAGCTTTTGGCTGGTTAAGCATTTGGCCTGGTTAAGCTTTCAGGCTTCTAGCAGCACAGTTCAGCTGAGACCCATTCTGGATGAGGACTCGAGGCCTCCAGTCTGAGGAAACAAGACCAGCTGAGGATCTGGCGAGGTGAGGTAGCTGTGGCTTGTTCTGGCTCTCTGACCTTCCAGTGTTCACCCCAATAACTGGCCTCAGGTTTGATTTTATTAATAAGACTCTTTAAGATTCATGCTACATTAGACCAGAAATGGCTTTTCATAACTGGATCCTTTAGACAGAAAACAGGCCATATCCATGGAGCCTGGTGATAAGTGCCTACAGTCTCAGCAGTGAGGAAGCTATGGTGGGAAGACTGCGGTCAATTTCAGGTCAGCCTAGATCACAGAGGGAGTGGTACTTATACAAAATAGAACAGAAATGGACGAAAGATACAACATTTCACATTTCTAAAGAAAAAAATCATCAAATGGATGAGAAAACAAGAGGCTGTTAGCAATGACTAAACAAGATTTGAGAATTAGCAAAAGCAAATAAAACTTCTAGAAAAGTACATATCATTGAATTGGTATTGAATGAATGTTTTTAATGCCATACCTAATGGAGTCTAAAGAGACTCCATGAACTAGAGGGAAGGCTTGGGAGTTGTTATCCACATACAGCAAAAAGTTAGAAGATTGCAGAAGACAGGCACAGTCATTGAGGATAAAACATAAAGGTTAACGTATGTCTAATCAGAGTTCAAATGAAAGACTAGAGAGGATGGGACAGAAGTGAAGAAGACTTTATGGAGGACTGACAGGCTGGGTCAGTCAAATGCAGGTCATTGTAGTGTAAGAGACAAAGAGATAATCTTGAAGGCATTAAAGAGAAAAGAAACATCATCTTCAAAGCATGAGGGAGTGATTAATATTAAATCGTCAGTAGCACCAGTGGAAAACAGTGGACAAAAGAGCAGCAAATGTGAGCATTAAAGATAGACAAGTGCAAGAGTCTAACCACAAGAAGACTTTGCAGAAATGGGCAGGATAAAACCCTGTTTGTTTCCAAGCAAATACACGTCGACAAAGTTTACCGCTAAGAGGTGTGCACTAAATGAAACCCTGAACTTCTATTTTAGAAAGAAAGAAACTGGCCCAGAAGAAGACCCATAATGTAATTCTTTTAAAAGCAGTGGCATTGGTGTTGCCTGATGAGTAGGGTTTTGAAAAATTAGATGAAACCGTGATAATGGCATATAAGTTGGAAGGGAAGCAACTGAATTGCAATTTTGTACTTCTGAGGAGGGTAACAATTGAATTAAATTTGGCATGATGTTTATATCATAAAATTTACTCCCTCTTATGGCCAGAGAGGTTACCTGCACAACAC
Organism: Peromyscus attwateri; assembly: GCA_902168425.1. Taxonomy (NCBI): domain Eukaryota; kingdom Metazoa; phylum Chordata; class Mammalia; order Rodentia; family Cricetidae; genus Peromyscus; species Peromyscus attwateri. The sequence goes on from CABHPP010118587.1 coordinate 22,347, forward strand.
ATGTGCATGCATGCACACACCCTCATACACACACACACACACACACACACACACACACACACACACACACAAAGGGGGGGTCACCATTTTCAAATTAGAAGAAAATTGACATGAAGGGAGAAAGTAGAGGAGGTAGTAACAGAGAGAAGGAGAGGAAAGAGGAAGAGAGAGAGAAAGAAACTTAACCCAGAAGTCCATAAAGAAAAAAATACAGATATTATGCAGAATTAGGAAGCATAGGTACTATGGTCAAAATAGAATGAATTTATTTAAATATTTCAGCATTCACAATAACCACAGGGAACTAAATTTATCAATCTAAAGGCAGAACTTTATTATATTGAATATAAAACATCAAGCTATTTGCTCTTTAGCGGCAATAAACCAGGTTACTCTTTAGATAACAATAAAACTATAATCAAGACATTGCTTAAAAATAAAGGATAAACCAGACAAATGAATCAAGCAAAAAATTCATGACAACCAGGATATAGAAATAATATAGAAACTAATATAGAAATCAAACAAAAGTTAAGACAGTTTAATACAGAGGGTAACTGGGAAATGTTAAAAGATTCTTTTCCCCAGCAGTTCATAGCAATTATAAATTTATATACACCTAATAAAATGGATACAAACACAGAAAGCCAAACACCACAAAAGGTCAAGGAGAAACAAATCTTCCCATATTGGATTGGTTAGGAAGACATAAATAAAGACAGAGAAGGCTTGAAGACAGTTAACAATTCAACTTAATGGGTATTATTGAGACCCAAATATAAAATCTTTAATGAGAATTCATAAGAGTTTATGCTGCTTTGTATATGCCCCTAGATGAGCCGATGTGTGAAAACTTCAAAGAGTTGCAATCAGAGAGACAATACAAAATCATAATGAAAATACTAATTAATCAAACCTGAAGATTAAACTAAAGAAAAAAGTTGAGGAAAATCTAAGTGACCATATGGAAAAAGAGAAATATTTAGAATTAGTGAATTGAAGAGCTAACTTAAGCTTCAGAGTGAGTGGGGAAAGCAGCAACTTGAAGATGAAGGAAAAACGAGAAGAGGAATGAACAAAAAATACCAGGGGTAACATGCAATATTAAAAGTTGGTTCTTTGAAAAGCTTAAGAATACAGAAAACACCCAATTAATTTGTGCTATTGAAATGAGAGATGGTCCAAGTAGGCATTTGGTAATAAAAGGGAATATGGCCATGGATAAAGGAGATGTAGTTGAAGAAAATACTGTGATAAATTATATGCCGATAATCAGAAAATTCAGATAAAAGACGATTCTTTAGAATGTCTAACCAAAATAAATCAAGGAAAAATAGCACTCTATAACCATTATCAAAAAGTAGAATTGGCAGCTTAAAAACTCCCCATTAAGAAAACTAAGCCTGAATCATTGCATAGATTATACTGATGTTTTGCAAAAAGGAAATAAATACATTGAAGAAATTCTTTCTATAAGTGGAAGGGGGATTTATTCCATTTGGTTAGTGCTATCTTGCTTCCAGAATTGAATGAAGATTGTATGAGGTCATTTATGAACACTGGTGCAATTATTTTTATATTCCTGTAATAAGATAGATATAAAACATAGAAAGCAAAATGCCATCAAAGGCCAAGGAGACACAGATAAATCTTCCAATAAACTATCTCCCTAAAATTGGATTGGTTAGAAGACACAGATAAGGGTAAATATCAGTAAATCAAACCTATGTAAACAAATGTGATCACATTGGGTCATACTGGAACATAAAAACTTGCTTAAGGATAAACATTATTTTTGTAAAATTTCATCTTCAATTAAAAGAGAAAAACATTAAGATTGCTTCAATAGGTTCAGACAATATGTTTGGTAACATCAATATCTATTCATAGTTAACATTGTTAGGCAACTGGCAATCATAAGTTTTATTAGCCTTTGGAAAATCTTACAATTAGTGCTACAACAAATATACACACAGGGATAAATAAGTAAGTGAATAAACAAAAATTTAAACATCTATTTTGCTTATCAACCAACAAATTGACTTGATGACTAAGTCATTTCGATGTACCAGGGTTGACCGAGGTGAGGGTGAAGGTACATAAATTTGAAGAGTCATTAGTGAATAGATGTTATTGATAGTCATAAGTTAGGGAAGGAATTTTAGGGCCATGATGCAAAGGGTTGATTGGTCAGACAGTATGGTGATATTTTATTTGTACTGAAATGTGATTTTATTTGTATGTTAATAAATAAAGTTGCCTGGGGGTCAGAGCTAATAGCAAGCCATAGCAGAAGCTGGGCGGTGGTGGTGGTGCATGCCTTTAATCCCAGCACTTGGGAGGCAGAGCTAGGCGGATCTCTGTGTGTTCAAGGATACAGCCAGCATGGAGACACACGCCTTTAATCTCAATACCAACCATAGAAGACCTGGAGGTCTGTATAGATGGGCAGTGTCGAGGAGATCATGTGGTTGGGTTTACAACTAATGAGAAGGCAGAATAGAAAGTCAATAAAAAGGACAAACACACAGGAAGTAGGTCTTTTGTGGAGGAGGACAGCAGCGGCAGTGAAGGGTAAGGTTTTTAGCTCTTAGCTTTTGCTCTGACCTCTTGGGCTTTTTAACTTTGCAATTGGCTCTGTGTTTCTTATTTAACAAGACGGTTACATCTACAAGACAGGGCATTTACTCAACCTGGAATATTTGTGTGCTCAAAAATATTTTATGATTGAAAGTTTCTAAGAGTCTTCAGCAGCTGCTTCACCACTGCTAACAAGAGACCTCAGAGCTGCTCACTTCCCTCCATTCATCCCTCACTTCCACTTCTGCCTTTCCGGCTTCTCTCTTAAGACTGAACCATGGGGCCAGAGTGACAGCTCAGTGGCAAAGGGCTTATCATGCAAGTCTGTTGACTGAGTTCCATCCCTGGAACTTACTAAAGGCAGAAGAGAGAATCTGCTCTGCAAAACTGTCGTCCTCTGACCTCCAAAAAGGTGCTGTGGCACACTTGCTCACACACATGGAACACACACACACACACACACACACACACACACACACACACACACTGAATTAATTATAAAATATTGTCCTAAATGTCTCTTCTGAGAGTTCATGGTTCAACCAGAAGTGGCATGAAAATACATCTTTTTAACAGCTACATTCTTGTGAACCAGAACTGGCTCCATTTGTTTTATTTTTAAATAATACAACAGATCACAAGGGGCTAACAGGAGAAAAAAAAACCAATAAAAAGTGCTAAATACTCTGCCCTAAAATGACATATCATGTAGAGACTGAGTGGAGAAAAGGTAGAGAGTAGGAGAGACAGAAAGGTGTAACCAGTCGACAGTGATGGCAGGGAGGTGATCAAAGGTGTTTTGGATCCAAGCTATCCTGGTGTCATTTCTGTAGTTTGCACTGATGTCACAAACATCGTTGTGTTTTCCAGTGTCCAGTGCCCTGATGAAGTCTGCCAGGTAGAGTGCTAGTGTGGGCACAGATTTCATTGTCCACTTTCTGGGTGTTGGGTTTTTCTGATATAAGGGGACGCTTTTATTTTCACATCTGAATTGATTTGGTATAGAGCCGAAGCAGCTTGGAGGAGAGCTGATGTGATCTAGGGTGACAACTAACTCAGGATTGCTGCTTGCTCGGGTTCCCATGAGGATATGAGTTTCCACGGGGAAGCGGCCCACACCTCGGGATGGCATCAGACTGCTCACAAATTGGTAGGCGTTCTTGAGTCAAAGGCACGAAGAGATGAGGTAACCCTCAACTCTTACCAGCTGTTTATATATCAATCTTGCATGGTGGAGGGAAATGATGAGTATTCTGTCAGCCCCTTCTGTAATACTTGTGAAACTGTCAGATTCAAAATGGATGCTTTCGTGGCGAACTGGAGCTAAAACAAAACGCAAAACCCAGGAGGCTATGAAGGAGGGCCCTGTGCCCATGATAAGGACAATTACATAAAGACTGCTAGAAGGGTCCCCAGGTGCATATGTTTGTGTTTTCTGCCAAGAGTTTCCAAACTACAGTTGATGTATAAGAACCTTCTTCTGGTGTGTACACTGTCACCACTTAGGAATTAAGCTGTGGCAAGGATCCCTATAATTGATGTTCTCTATGTATCAGAATGAGGCACACAAACTACTCATTGTACCATTGAAAACCCCTATGTCCTCTGGCCTCTCTGAAGGTACCCATGGCTCCTGGTGTTAACCAAGTTGACATACTACTCCTGAGCATAGTCAGAGGCCAAAAAGGACTCTGGCCATGGCTGACTTCTTTGCATTGTTGGGTACAATTCCATCTATGTATTTTTCTATGTCTACTTGATTATTTATAGAAACAGATTCTCAACTCTTCATCTGGCCATTTATGTTTTTGAGCTTGCTTTTAATGGGAACTTGGGAAAATCTGTGAGTTTCAAACCTGGGTTTGTATTCACAAATGAGTCCAAAGTTACAAGAAGATGTTTTCAAAAATAGAAAAAGCACTCCAAGGAATTTATTATTTCTCTCTACACATGACAAGGAACTAGTCAGTATGAAAAAGAGATAAAAGCTTTGGTTTAATTTTTAAAAGGTACTTGAGATTGACATTTGTTGTTTTGAAATTTTTTCTTGGTAATTATACCTACCACCCAATTATTCTAAAATGAATAGAAAAAGTAATACCAGTGATTAACTTTTAATTTTTCATTTCATTTAACATTAATTTTCATTGGGTTTCAGCAAGATTCCAAGATCCACCTGTCTTCACATCGCAAGGCTGGGCTACAGAGATGTTCAGTCTGCCTGGTTTTTATGTGGGTGCTGGGGATTTGAACTCGGGTCTTCACGCTTGCAGATGACTCACTGAGTCATCTCCCTAGCTCCCACTTAAAATTTTGGAAATTTGCTTGAAAATACTTCTCCTCTAAGGGATCTGAAGATAGAACCATGCTTTTTGATATAGTATATCCACGTACCCTGCAGTGCGATAGCTGTTGAAGAAAAGTAAAAATTAGTCAGAGATGGTGAGTCAGTTCCTGGTTACCGAGCAGCTGACTGTGCTGGAAGAATGCATCTCTATAGACCGGAGGTGAACTGCAGGTAACACATGGGAAGCTGGAGAATGGAGCTGCCTAAAGACTGGAGAGGGGTTGGTACACAACTAGGACCTAAAAACGAAGTTAAGGTGCATTTTACTAACTAATATTAACCAAAATTCTTCTTTTTTCTCTTTTCTTTCTTTTTTTTTTTTGAGACAGGATTGTCAGGTGGTGAAGGCTGCCCTTTGATTAGTTAAGACTGGCCCTGAACTTTTTAATTATACTCCCCAGCATACCATATCCAGCATTCTATAACTTTTTTTTTTTTGGGTTTTTTTTTTTTTTTTTTTTTTTTGGGTTTTTCAAGACAGGGTTTCTCTGTGTAGCTTTGCGCCTTTCCTGGAACTCACTTGGTAGCCCAGGCTGGCCTTGAACTCACAGAGATCTGCCTGCCTCTGCCTCCCGAGTGTTGGGATTAAAGGCGTGGGCCACCACCGCCCAGCTAAGATTTATTTATTATATATACAGTATTCTGTCTGCATGTATGCCTGCACGCCAGAAGAGGGCACCAGACTCATTATAGATGGCTGTGAGCCACCATGTGGTTGCTGGGAATTGAACTCAGGACCTCTGAAAGAGCAGTCAGTGCTCTTAACCTCTGAGCCATCTTTCCAGCCCCAACTTTTTAATCCACCTAATTAGATTACAGATGTGGATCCTGGAGCGCTGGATGCTCATGCTGGAGTTCCAGCCTGGCTTTACATTGCCCAAGAGCTGAGAGCAATGCAGCATCTTTATTCTTTAACTTCCTTATACTTGCAAGATTGGACAAACACTGCCAATGTTGTGGAAGAGATTACAGGAGATGCGAGCAAGACAGTTTGCAGTGACTGGAACATTACTAACACAACACCGTACAATTATTACCGGAGAACCTCTAGAGATTTCTGTTTGGTATTTAGCTAGTTTCCCCACTTCTAAATTATTATTATTATTATTATTATTATTATTATTATTATGTGCATGCATGTGTGTGCATGTGCATGATGTATGTGTGCACATATGTGTGGGGGTCAGAGGACAACTTTACGAAGTCAGTTCTCTCTTTCTACTTCTATGTGGGTTCTGGGTTCGAACTCAGATCATCAGGCTTGCACAGCAAATGCCTTTACCTGCTGAGCCATCTTGCAGACCTTAGTTTACCCAATTTTTATAAGTATAAATACTTTTCTGATGTATGTTCATTTATAACATTCTTTGTAAACAGTTTTAGTTCTTAAAATAAGCTCACAGGAAGAATTTTGTTGAGATGCTATATATAGTTTTGAAGCTTTTGGTTTCTGTTTACAAACTGGCTAGGAGGAATGCTTTTCTCACTGCCTCAACCAGAGAGGCCGTAGATACCTGCATTGAAAATAATACATGTGTGTATCCCACTTTTCTGAGCTTAACAAATGAGGAAATAGCATTCCAACATTGTTTTAATTCACATTCACTTGACTAGAGCTCTTTGCTTGATTAACACCTCCCTCTCCAATCTCCTATAATCCTAGTCTCACCTGCCAGCTGCTTCCCCTCATGCAGGCAGCTCTCCTGCCTCCCCCACAGGAGGATTATAGATCACTCATTTCTCACAACCATTTATCATGTGGAACACTTTCCTGAATGTATTCCACTTTGTCATTTTCCCTCTGAAAATATGGTGCCAGAATCGAGCAGAACATTCCATGTGTGGTCAGACCAGCTGCTGTATGTGCCAAGGAATAAGACGGTTCAATTATAATGTGTTTTCTTTTGAGAATCCATTAACATGCAGTTTGCTTTGAGTTTCTATTGAATCTTTGAGTGATTTAGGGCAAATTTAGGCCAAAGTAGCTTTTGTCTAAAAACATTACTTTTTAAAATTGTGTTGAAAATGGCTTTTTCTTCTGTCTCTTTAATGCTGTTAGGACCACACACATGGTGGGCACGGACTGCCTAGCTGAGTCAATGCAGCTAGTGGTCGTAGTGGCTGTTTTAGCATCTTCCACGCTGAATCCTACACACAGCTGAAGGGACATGGCTTCTCCGTATGTGGAACAAGGTGGTGAGATCTGATTATGAAGGATTTTGTGCAGCTGATGAGCAACTGCAGGAAGGGAGAGAGGAGACCTCTTAATGTTTTCCGCATGGCTTGTGAGATTTATGAAGGAGACATTATCACCCCTATTGTTTCATTCTTTCACGATGTGTGTCCGCTGTGGACATTAACATCTTGAGTTAATTCATTTTTATTACCTTGAAAACCTAAAGCAAGAGATGAAGGTCTTGCAAAATATTTAGAGAGGAGATAGATGTTGGATGTTAAACGTGAAGGTGACTCATATATTCCATGTATTTTATATCATTCATTTTACGGAGTCAGGCTACAATGACGTCTTAAGAGGCATTAGGGACTCAGTGAGTCTGTCAACCCAAGAACTGGCTGTTGAATTTGAGTGTTATTATTGGAGCTGGGTGACAGGAGATATAGAATATCAGACCTAGAGGGGACTGGTGAAGAGGGAGGGGTCATAAACACAGTGAAAGGCCATTTACTAACTAGGCTTCTAATTTGATTTGGGGGACTACAATTTGAAGAGCTTTCAGTCTTGGGAGCAGTGATGGAAGACCAATGGAAGAGACGAGACTTGCTGAGCCCAGTGGGGTATGGTATTGATGGAAGTAATGAAGTGAAGGCATTTTGGGGAAATTTTACTTGCACTGGGTTCTGCATTGGCAGCCATCCAGTGATGACATTCTCTGTTGTTTTAAAGCTGTTGAGTCATCTGGTAGCTTTGTAACTTTAGGAGGTGATGCCCAATAGGTATGAATCTGGATCAAGCTAGTTCAGAGTATCTCTGGGACAGGAGAAGGAAGAGTAATGACTGAAGATATAGAACTGGGATCTATTTTAGCCCCAGAATCAAATTTATCAACTAAACTCTGCTGGAACTTAGCCAATTTTTCAGAGTAGCTCTTCAATAATTTGAGAGTTCCAATTAATTTTCGGTAAAAAAATATGAATCCAAATACTCATTTGTAACTGTGAATAAACATATTTTAAAATATTTTAGGGACCCTGATAATTTTAATTTTCAGAAAATGTTCTGTCCCTTGGCTCCTTGGCTGGAATTACCTTTCCCCTCCTTGCTTCACCTTATAGTTTTCTAACTGTTACATATTTCCAAGTCTGTTGTGGGCAGAATGCTTTACCTCCCAAACTCTGCTGCTCCAGTCATCAACTGCAGATGTCACTGTCCATAGACTTTGGACCTGAAGATATCAGGTCTATCCTTCCTCAGCATGGAGGCTGAGAAAGTAAAGTGGCTCCTCCATTCTGCTGGATTATTTTGGATTTTCCAAATTTGGAGACCCAAACTATTTTGTTCTATGAAAGGACCAGGGAAGAGCAGGACCGGATGCAGCCTTGCCTAACGCCATCAGCCCCACAGCTCTTGAGAGCTGTGCTGCCCTAGAAGAAGCACCTATAACACACTGACAGGTCTACTTGTAGACATGCATCCTGGTGTTGAGTTTGCCAGAACAGTCTTTTAAAAGGAGCTAGCTTCCCTGCTGAACAGGAGTATTAATTTTTCATGAACTTATGCTGTGATGAGAAGCATGAAAAGGATGAGAGAAAGCTTCAGGAAAAGAATGCTCCAACAAAATAAAAGGAGCCTTCTCCTGGTTCTAGACAGAAAACGGAGACTTGCAATTTTGCTGGTTAGCTGCCTGACATTAAATACAGACCCATTTGATGAAATTAACTCTTTGGTGTATATTTCTTGGTAAAGAAAGGAAGACTGTCAGTTTAGAAGCCATCTAGAGACTTTCCACTGTGGTAGGTGAGTTGCAGATAAAGTTCCTGGTCAGGCGAGGAGATTGCTTTGACCAAGAGAATCATGGCCACCCAGATCTCTGATTTCCTACCTATTAAACTAGGGAATCTTAAAAGTCTTCCCCTATTATAATGCTACCCAAATCTACACCAAGACATATAGAATCATGTTTTTTTCACAGTAAATTTAGATTTGAGATGCTCCATTTCAACAAAAACTGTATCAATACTCAATTTATTTCTGTCTCTTGATCTCTGATCTTAAATAATAAGATTCTAATTTTTGGTCTCTCTGTCTTGATATTTTCAGACACAGAGTCAGCATTTTGCTCCAAAAAGAGACCGAGTCTGTCAGATATTATTAAGTGTCAATTAGCTGTGTCTTGGCTGCATCTAAGTAGCACTGCTTTTTTTGCAACCTTATTTTTTTGCTCCCCCCATTTTTTTAAACTTGGGGTAAACAGAGTTGAATCGGCCATGCTCCTCTATGTATACTATATCATCCTTGCAGTTGATGACACCAAAGCGTGAGCAGGGATGTTATGGGTGGTCCCCATTGATCTTACCCCTTGGTCTGTGTGCATCTTGGCCATCCTTTCCCTTCATGTGTGGCCCAGACCTAGTGACTTGCTTCTAGTAACTTAATTGTGGCAAATGTAAGAATATCTTCCAATTCTTACATCCTCTGTCCCACTCTGTCACTCATTCTGAAGACATCAAGCTGTGAGGCTGTGAGATTTCTGAAAAAGACATGTTGGCAAGGGGTAGATGGAAGCTTTTAGCTAACACCCCATTGCTGTGCCTTCAGATGAGACCATACCCCTAACAATAATCCATATTCTGGTAACCTGGAGAATCATATGAGTAAGAAACTAAGCCATACATAATTCCTAACCCAGTGAACTTTAAGGCAATCAGTGTTTATTGCCTCAAAGCAACAATATTTGGAGCAATTTGTTATGCAGCAATAACTAATACAAATAGTTTGGGTCTCCAAATTTGTAAAATCAAAATAATCCACCATAATGGAGGAGCCATTTTACTTTCTCAGCCTCCATGCTGAGGAGGGATAGACCTGATATCTTCAGGTCCAAATGCTACAGATAGTGACATCTGCAGTTGATGACTAGAGCAGCAGAGTTTGGGAGGTAAAGCATTCTGCCCACAACTTGGAAATATGTGACAATTAGAAAACTACAAGGTGAAGCAAGGAGGGGAAAGATAATTCCAGCCAAGGAGCCAAAGGACAGAACATTTTATGTATGTGGTGTTTTGTCTACAAGTATGTCTATACACCAGTTCTGTGTCTGGTGCCTGCATAGACCAGAATAGTGCATCAGATTCCCTGGTGCTGGAGTTACAGACAGTTGTGAACAACCATGTGGGTGCCTGGAATGGAACTAGAATGCTCTGCAAAACCAGAGCATCAACCTCTGAGATCCACCTGCCTCTGCCTTCCTAGGGCTAGGATAAAAGGCACAGGCTACCACTCTCCAGCTTTCTTGTCTGGATTTTAAATTAATCTAGATTTGTATTTTTATGTGCCACAAAGTCGACATTTTCCTTCATGTTGTGAAGATTTCCAAATATATAGTTATTGAAAATTTTCTTCCCTTTTCTTTCATTTGTATTTCTGTCATCTAACACGTTCTCAACATTACTTGGCTTGTTTCTGAACTTCCGTTGATCTAACATTAAAGAATGTTAAAAAGGCAATATGGAAACCAGCTATTGTAGAAGTTTTCTAAAATCTATATATAGCTTAAAATGAATTATCCTATAATGGGGAGACAGTACCTCTCCCAAATGTCATAGGCTATCAAACAAAAAGTCCAATGACAAGTGTGGGTTACCTTTTCTTGAAATGTTGGTCAGCAGGGTCTGATAGGTCCCAAACATTACAGACTATCGCCATTGATTTTGGTTAACCCCAAGACATTGGTGGTAAGTCCCACATATTTAAGTGAAAGAACATGGAGAAATTAATTTGGTACCAGTCTGGAAGCTTCATCCTTAGTGGCTAACTTTCATAGTGTCGGAGGATACTATACTCACTACCATGGAGGAAAGTAATCAATAGTCGTTCCGAGTTGTGAACACTGTGCGCTTCAATACCAAGTGATTTGACAAGATATATCCATTAGTGCAATAGAGACATGAATATTACCAGAGTTACCAACAACTTTAAAAAATTCAATTTAAGGTCCATTCCACAAGATGGAACTCATGCCTGGTACTAACTGGGCCAAGAACTTATGACTTGATAGCTTATAAGCCCTAGGGAAGAACCTGCTATATTATTCTGCTAAATGGACACAATACTAAACTGCCTCCTAGGTATTTGTCTTTATGCCCGTAGATTCGTGCAACAGTCAGCCCCACTAGAGAAGCTTCTATCTTGCAGAAGATGGAGGCTAATACAGAGACCTACATTCATGGAGGCTAATATAGAGACCTACATTGGTCAAAGTTCAGAGAATGGCACTGTGGAGGGCTTAGTCCTAAATAGGACATCTATATCACATGCCCTCTTCCCAAGGCCGAGGGAGAAGAAAGATAGTAAGAACCAGAGGATGACTACAGCAAAACAGTGCTTTCCAGACACAACAGGGCTGTTGCATACATGAACTGGCATCAGCTGTGACTGCATGAAGAAGACCCATGCAGGATTAATCTAATTTCATGTACTCTGTTTTCTTCTAAACCTACTGAGTCTTCTTACTGATGCCTGTATATGCCTAGGTTTTGGGTCATGCACTGGAGCACAGGTAGCATGTCAGGGGCCACAGATCAAGAAAACTGATTCTCATACCCCCACATGCCACCAATAGCTCCTCAATTAGGAGTAGTATTTAGTAAGTCCCTTTGTCATCCAGGCTGGAATTAGGGTCACTGTTTCACTGTAGTCGTCTACTACCTCTGTGAGGGAGACCAGCTCCTTCTTTTCCCCCAGGGTTCTCTTGATCAGGAAGAAATGAGGAATATGTAAATAGAAATATAGAGGAGAGAAACAGAAACACAGGATAGCCTTGAGAAGGGCCTGGGTCAAAACCCACCAGCCCCTTCTGTCTCTACTAAAGGGCTTTTAAAGGAATGTCAAGGGGTGGAGCAAAACTCCCCTCCCCCGCAACACAGCCAAGTGCAGACCATCCCAGATACCTGGTAACCATGCACGTGGTCAAGCCATCCCCTAATGCAGCCCTGCTGTGTAAAGCAAGCTCAGCTCTCACTAGGAAACCTTTGTGGTTCCCACACCTCTGGACCTTACAGTTTTTCTGCTCCCTCTTCCATAATGATCCTTGAGAATTGGGGGAGAGAGAGTCCTATAGGTATCCTACTTAGGACTGAGAACTCCACAGTCTCTTATTCTTTACACATTGACCAGTTGTGAATCTCTGTATCAGTCATCATCTGCTGCAAAAAGAAGCTTCTTTGATGATGGTTGAGAGCCATACTAATCAATAGGTATAAAGATAAGTATGTAGGGGCAATTTATAGTATGTTCATTTAGTAGAATATTTGTGGTATGTTTTCTTTTAGAGTCTATGACATATACCAAGCACTGGGTTTTGGGCTCAGTTAACAGCATCAGGCATGAGTTCCAGCTTCTGGGATTTACCTTAAATAATAATCAGAAAATGGTTTGCTACTTCCAAAATATTCACGCCCCTATTATACCAGTGGGCATATTCTGCCAGGCTGGTCATGATTGTAGTTCACAGGGTTTAGAGCTGAATAAGACTACCTATTACTTTTTTCCCACAGTAATATACACAATACCTTCTGACTCCATGAAAGCTAGCCTGTAGGGATGAAGTATTCAGGTCAGTATCGTCATGATTTCTCCATGTTCTGTGGCTCAAGTATGCGGTATCTTCCTCAACAGAATCTTACCACCAAGTTCAGGAAAGTAACAAAGGTCAATGGCAATAGGTTATATTGTTTTGGGGTTGTTTGAGACCCCACCGATCACCAATATGAAGAGAAGTAATCCCCACTGGGCAATGGCTTTTTGTTTGATAGCCTATGGCAGCGGTTCTCAATCTTCCCAATGCTGAGACCCTTTAATACAGTTCCTCATGTGGTGACCCCCAACCATAAAATTATTTTGTTGCTACTTCATAACTGCAGTTTTGCTACTGTTGTGAATTGTAATGTAAGTATCTGCTGGTTAATGGCATCTGGGAGATGTGTTATCACTGGGGATAGGGTAATTCCATTCAAACTCTTTTTATAGGTATATGCGTATATGTACCTATTTTTGAAGTTTACACAATAGTAGGGTTCCATATACCACTGTGTGTGTCTGTGTGGATATATGCATTTGAGATAGGTGCCTGTAGCCACCAGCATAAGGATTTAGATCTCCTGCAGCTATAGGTACACGTGGTTGTGGGTGTCGGTCTGACACAGGTGCCAGAGACTGAACCCATGTCCTCTTCAAGAGCAATGAGTCCTCCTGAAGGCTGAGTCTTCTCTTCAGCTTCAGTCCCCTTTCTTTAGAGTCCCTGACTGTACATGCAAGGACTTGTCCTGTTCAGAAGTTTGTTCAGTTCTTGAAAGGATAATGCCTCTTCTAGATTTGCATTTAACATTTCACGGAGCTATTTATAATCACCTCAAGTTTTCCCAGTGTGGCCTTTGCTCTGGCTGGACTACCTAATTATCACACCATGTTAAAGAAGCCAAGCTCATTAGAACCATTTCTTTTGGATTCCTTTAGCTTCCTCTTTACCCTGGCTAGCCATCTTACAAATACATGCTTTTGAATAGGGAAACCTAGAGGCATGCTTAAAAAACTTCAAATCCTTCAATACCCTTAGAAAATACCTCAAGAGTCATGCGCTTACTAATGGCCTCATTTTCATATATAAAGGACAGGACCTGAGAGCTATTTGTAGCTCATTTAGGGTGGTTAATGAGGAGTTATCTAATGAAGAGGCTGAACAATAGCACAAGAGTTCTCTTGAATTGGCTTAATCATTTTTGTCTGGTGATAATCTATTCATCTTTTTTTTTAAACCTACCCAAAAGGATACTGAAGAGGTGACTCATTTAGGTGTTTAGTAACATAGTCAATCCTGTTTGGATTGGTTTTGTATACTGAAAAGGAGCCACAGTTTAATGATTGCATTTCGACCATATAATTCACTGAGAAGATAAACATGCTATTTAAGAAAAAGAAATGTATTGAATGAGCTCAGAATTGTTAAGCAGCTTCATAAATGTTCAGCAGTTTTATATTTTCCCCTTTCTTTGTCTGCACATCTCACTCTTCTTTCCAGATTTGGTTGAGTTCCTTTAAAAGTCACTGTCTCCTGGAGCACGTAATTTTAAGTAACAAGACAGTGAAGTGATATATTGCAACACTGGAATTGTTGAGTCAGGCCTTCATAATTTCACAACTGTTAAAATACTCACATTGGAAACTATGACTAATTCCCTCTAATTCTCAAAAGCCCTCTCAAGAGAAAACTCACATTTTGTGCTACTCAAATGCCATAAAAACGACTCCCTCCTGGCTCCTAGCTCAGCTCAGCATGCAGCTAGCAGAATAGCAGGTTGGCGCCCATGAGCAACTGTGGGCTGCATTAAGAGCTTGCCCCATAATTGTGCCTGAGAGATGAATAGGGCAGAACCCACTGTTCAGACCCAAGGTTGAAAACAAAATTGCTTAACAGATTCTGTTATGATTGCTTCTTATAAGACTTCTACCAAATATTTAAGGACTTAAAAATAAATGGTTCTGATGGATTTGATGATGCATTTAAACGGCAAATGTCAGATGCTGAAATTTAGAAAATTACAAAATTGTGTTCTTAAGAATCCTTTAAAATCTTTTTCTTTGATTTGACTTTATGCGTATGGGTGTTTTGCCTGCATGTCTGTCTGCACACTAGTAGGCTTAGTGCTTGGAGAGGGCAAAGGAGGGCATTGGATCCCTTAGGACTGGAGTTATAGATGGTTGTGAGCTGCCATGTGGGTCCTTGTGAATTTTATCCAAAGAAATGCTTTAGTGCTGCTGAATATGCTTTCAAAGTCCTCACAGATAACCCAAGTCCTTCTTGCCTTACAGAAATCCTCCATCTGGGGATCCAGTTTGCTCATCTGGATCCATGGCACCAGCTGAAATAACTTGCTGTCTTGCTTGTAAATAGGTACAATAAGGAGCTGATGTTTCTGGTCTTTAAAACTGCCCTTTCTGCAAATGGATCGAACTAGAAAAATCATCCTGAGTGAGGTAACCCAGACCCAGAAAGACAAACATGGTGTGTTCTTACTCAAGTAGACATTAGCTGTAAAGTAAAGGAAAACCATGCTACAATTCACAGACCCAGGGAGGATAGGTAACAAGGAGGGCCCAAGGTGGGGACACATGGATCTCCTTGGTATGGGGAAGAAGAAGTGATCTCCTGGGTGAATTAGGAGCAGCTGGGGATGGGAACTTGAGGGATCGGGTTGTGGGGTGGATGGAGGGGGAGAGTACTGAAAGAGATGACTGGAAAGGGGGTTGGCATTTCAGGGTCTGGTAGAAACCTGATGCAAGGGGAACTCCCAGGAATCTACCAGGATGCCCCCAGCTAATTCTCCTAGTAATAGTGGATATGTAGCCTGAACTGACCATCTCCTGTGATCACATTGGTGACTACCCCAATTGTCTTCAGAGAGCCTTCATTAAGTACTTGATAGAAACAGATGCAGAGACCCACAGCCAAACATTAGCCTGAGCTTTGGGGAATCCTGTTGATGAGAGGGAGGAAGGACTGTAGGAGTCAGAGGGGCCAAAGACATCACAAGAAAACCCATAGAAACAACTAACCTGGCTCATAGGAACTCACAGAGTCTGAACCAACAACCAGGGAGCCTGCATGTGACTGATCTAGACCCTCTACAAATTTGTGACAGTTGTGTAGCTTGGACTATTTGTGAGACTCCTAACAGTAGGAGCAGGGACTGTCCCTAATGCTTTGGGTGGCTCTTGGGAACCTACTCCTCATACTGGATTGCCCTGCCCAGCCTTAATACAAGGGGAGGTACTGACTGGGCAGTGGTGGTGCATGCCTTAATCCTAGCATGCCAGAGGCAGAGACAAGTTGATCTCTGTGAGTTCAAGGCCAGCCTGGTCTACAGAGTGAGTTCCAGGACAGCCAGAGCTACACAGAGACAATCTACCTTGAAAAACAAAAAAACAAACAAAAAAAATCACCCTACAAACTAGTGTGAGGTTCATACATGGAGGATAATTAATACATGGTGGGATATTACTTAGCCTCTAAAGGAAGGAAACTCTCACACATGCTGCAACATGGAACCTTGAGGGAATTAAGGTAAGTAAAATAAAAGCAGTAACAAAAGGACCCGTGCTGTGTGGTTCCACACGTCAGAGACTCCTGCAATAGTCACATTTAGAGACAGAAAGTGGAATGTGAGGAGCTAGAGTGAGAGATGTGGGTCCACTTTCTGTTTTCTAAGGTAGGACAGGTCTGGAGGTGATATTCACAGTATTCACAGTAACCTGTTGAGCCAGCCCTACTGGGCTCTGCACTTAGTTTGCCATGGTATGTTCAATGTCCGCCATGATTTTTCAAAATGTCTGGAGGAAGACTCACCACCTACTTCACAGAGTTGGTACAAGAAAGGAAAAAAAACCACACAGAAGACTTATCACAGTGAAGTTTTTCCCCATGGCACATGCACACATACACATCACACACATGATTATACATGCAGACTACACACATGATCACATGCACACACATCATATACATGATCACATAAATGCTTAGAGGAACATTACAGTTCCTCCTTGCCATGCAGTATGCATACACAAAAAGACACAGAGACATCCCCCCCCCACACACACACATAATCACACACACTCAGATATGCAGGCATGTGGAGACTCACATACCCCTTCCTCTCAGCTGTCTCTCCAGGTCCCTGACCAGTGTCCTCATTAGACTAGCACATTGTGTTGGATACTCTTTGTCCTCAGAAGTCTCTTCCATCTGTATTCCAGAAGATGCTCACATATCTTTTATCTCCTGATATAAATTCTCATTTCAGATGATTTTAAGACTTTCTTAGAATAATGATCCAAACATGGAGCATCTTAAAACCTAGTCACAGCAGGTGCTGTGGAGTCTGATGTGGATCATGTCTATATGAAGCATTTCACACTTTATACAACATCTCCAGCATGTTGATACATATCATTTTTAAAATAGCAGAAAGAAGTAGCATGGTTCCCCATGTAGGGAGTAAAAAAATTTAGGTGAGATACATTAAAATCTCCTCACTATTAGGGGCTGAAGTTGAGTGTGAAGCTGCCATGCTTTATCCTCAAGGCTTTCCTATCCCTTTCTTCTTCCCAACAGGTAGCAGAGGGTGGATCAGAGTTTACCTAAGTCCCGAGGACCTGCTGCCTAGATCAGGCATAGACTTTGTTGCTCTATAATACAGGACCAGGCTAGAAGGCACAGGGCAGGAGCCTCCACAAGGTCCTGCTCTGGGAGCAAAGACTTCTGGGGCCAACAACCCATAAACAGTAGCCACGGAAGACTTCTGATGGAAGTTAGAAGACTTCTAAAAAGGTCTCTCTCCAAGCTCAAAATCAGAGGACACAGCCCCAGGGAAAACACAAGACAAGTTTCAATGGAGTGGGTCTCTGCCAGCCTCTTTATCAGGACAGAGAACGAAAGAGCAGAGACTTTGAGCATAGCCACAAAGTCACCAAGATAAGAAACTCCTTCCCAGCCTAATGGCAAGACAAGGGAAATGACAAGAAAGAACCATTTTTTCAGTTGGGGTATTTACCGGCATCTTTCACTGTCCTTCAGTGATAAACGTGAGAATGAAGACTGAAATGACAGCGGGCTTACCTGAAGCGTTAGAGGGAAGAATTCACCAGGGCGGCTTATTACACCTCTGCATTAGCTGCTTTCAGGACAAAATACCCGACAAACCAATTTAGGGACAGAAGGCTTTATTTTCATTCATCTGGAGGGAAGAGTGCTGCATGGTAGGAAGGGCTTGGTGACAAGATCAGCTTTCGCTGGAGGCAACAGGAGCTGGAGGTACCTGGTGGCCCGTATCCACATTCAGGAGGCAGAGAGGAATGCTCAGCTAGAACAGCTGTGTCTGGAGGTCAGAGGACACCCTCTAAGAGTTGGTCCCAGGGATGGAGCTCAGGAAGTCAGGCTTAGTGGCAAGCAACCTCCTCATTCCCTGCATTGTCTCTGCTCAGTACATGCCATGTTTGTGCCGTTGGAGGAAACGTCTCCAGTGAACAGATCTCCACTGTGCATTCCCCAGAATCGCAACTGCCCATCAGCCAAGCCTTCCCCATGGTCTGTGTTTGTGGAGGGTGAGCCTGCGGCATGCATGGCTGAGGAGGGTTTATGGAGAAACTTGACCAAAAAAGGGCATGAAGGACATGCTTTCTGACATGAGGGAAGTCCACAATGAAACACTAAGTGATAGAACACTATTAGGTGTCTGGTGGTGTGACTTGATCTCAGAATACAGACACAATTGCACAGATAGATTGTAGGTTAGTGAGCACAGGAGGTCATTGTTCAAACCGATTGGGACTAAGATGCATCAAAATGTGTGGTGAATGCGGGAACTCCAAGTAGAGAGACCAGAGACCAGAGAAACTACCAAGGGTACATTTTAAAGTTAGTGACTTGACCCTTCAGCCAACCACAAATCTTATTCTCTGTACTCTCCAGCATAGAAGCACAGCTCTTTGCAGTTTGTCTAGGCTCTTCCTGGGTCATGGGTTCACTCTTGTGAATGTTCAACCATGTGAGTCTGTTTTGTATTTTGAATAAATCAGGGTAGTAGGCAGGGCCAGGGATGTCTGGACACAGGATGTGTATAATGTTGGCCTGGGCATGGGTGACACCTGTCACTGGCTCTCTGGGACTATACCACTGCCTGGAATCTAAGCATTTTGTGTTTGACACTGGAAGATTAAAGCTGTACCATATTCCCTAAGTGGAAAAAAAACAAAAACCTCAAACGCAGCTGAAGGGTTTGAAGCTGTAGATTGAAATCTGCATCTACAAAACAAAAAGCTGGAGTAGGAGGGAGGGTGAGCATTGCTCTTAAAGACAAAATAACCACTACAACAAAAACTTCAGGAGAGTTTTCTGGGACTGGGAGGAGAAAAGTTGTCAACAACTTTGTCTCACCCAGCAACGTATAACTTTGAACAATGTATGTCCTTGAACCGTTCCACTGGATGGCCTCTCATAACGTTCTCACAGCCCTTCCTTTGGCTCTTACCATGGCTTGAGGGTTTTGGTCATCCAAACCTTGTCTGGAAAATGTGGAAGATCAGCAGCTTCAGTGGAAAGATGAGTAGACAACCTCAGAGGAGATGAGAGCTGAGACCGGGTCTCACTTGTTGCCGGCATGACTATGTGTCGTCAGGGAAGAGGAGCTGGGAGTTAGAAGAGCGAGGGCCCCACTAACACATGTCTGCCTGTTGGCTCTAACTGCGTGGGTTTGGTATTTGGTGTCCCTGCTGGAGGTGAGAGAATTGCCTCTGAGGTGGTCCCTGTAATGCAGAGGGAGTTCTCTTTGAGAATGCAGTGTACTGGCCTCCCAGGCTCTGGAGACATGAAGAAGGCACCTCCTGTGTGCTACTGTGGAGGACTGTTAATTGTCAGACCTGAGGGCTGAATATTTTCCTAAATATCACAAACACCCCTAGCTCACCCAAGGAGAGCTCATGTTCTGTTCGGAGCTCACAAAAAAGGGCATGATGTCCAGCTTAGTGGACACCTTGGAAAAATGGCTCAGCTGAATCTTACATAACTCAAATGTGGCATCATTTCAAGCTGTGAAGTTTCTCAGTCGTTCTTGATCCAAATTTCTTCTGCTCAAGATACCAATCTTATATGACACTTATATGTGATTTGATCTTACTGATAAATATCACGGTAAAAACAAATGACAATTTTAGAAAATGATTTTTTTGTTTCCCAATTGGCAAGCCTTCACCCCCCACTCTCGTAGACCTTGCCAAGAAAATTCCTTTCTCATGCGACTGTTGAAAAGAAAAAAAAAACCACTCAATAGTTCTTACAGAAAATGGTGGGATGGAGGTTTGAAGAAGGAGTTGTTTAAAAGTCTGTCTTAGGAGTATTTGGTGAATCTGGTCCGGTGACAGCCTTGTAATCCCAGCTACCCTGGAGGATGAGACAGGAGCATTGTGAGTTCAAGGCCTGCCTGGACTACAGAATGAGTTCAAGGTCAAGCAGGATAACTTAGTGAGTGTTTCACAAAAGCAAAAGTGAGACTGGCAAAGGGGCTGGAAGGGGGCTTAGCGGTCAAGTGTGTGCTTAACACGAGCAAGCCCTAGGGAGGGAAGGAGGGAGGGAAGGAGGGAGGAAGGGAAGGAGGGAGGGAGGGAGCGAGAGAAAGTTGTATTGGTGGAGGTTCTAACTGAGTCGATCTGGTTGGAATAGGAAATCTGTGGTTAACAAACTGTTCGAGATAATTCACTCACATTATGGGGCCAGTGGAGACCTTGGATCCGCTCCTGCCACTGTCTCT